>JAAXCT010002069.1:0-98811 GCA_012490785.1 Eragrostis nindensis
ACGTAAAAGGCAAATCCAAGAGGTTTCTAATCTCCGTAATGGCTCAAATGCTGCTTTGTTACATAACCGAAGAGCACTTTTCTCATCATGCTTCATGCACGTCTGTATATCAGATTTAAATCATCCCAGAGGTTTCCAGTCTCCGTATTGCGTTCTACTAAGAAAAAGAGATGAAAATCGCCCTCGCCTGATCCTGCGTCTCCAGCAGGCCAGGCCAGCTGTGTTAAGCAATATACTCGGATGGTCCACTCTTCGCTGCTCAACTAGGCTGTCCATGATACATTCTGTCCCCGAAGGGATCAAGAACCGAATGCCAGCAGCGACCGTCATCTTTTTCGAGATATGCTCGATGCTTATTCCTTCAACGACAAATCGCAGGAACCTTAATAACAGAACTAGCAGCCCATAAAAGAACGGCCCTCGAAAGGTTGAGCCTTGGAGGATAACCCCGTGGGCCGTGACAGTCATGCGCAAATGCTCGGCCCATACTGCTGAGCAGCTAAGCCCAGACCAGCCCGGCATATGTGCGGCCTCGTAGCAGACACCAAACGCACGGCGCCGGCCGGATAAATTGTCGGTACCGCCGGCTGCTCGGCTATATCAGTTCCCTCATTTCGGTCTCCTCCGCGAAGACTGCGCGGTTAGGTTTACGGATTGTGATAAAATATGGTGACAAACTAGCACCAGCCGTAGTACACGGCGAATGGACGAACCAAACAAACACCACCCTAACTAATTTATACAAACACAAAGTACGGCCATTCATGGATTAGCATGTGCTTACAATGAGGAACGCAACTGTTTTTTTTTTTTTTTTTTTGAACTGAACGCAACTGTTACATGTGCGCACAAGGAGCTCATAAACTAGAAGACAGCCACCACCCTAACTAATTATACATTTATACAGTTTCACAATACAGGATTAACACGACTGGATGTTACATGCATATAGGAGTACTCCAGTATTCATGGCATCCATACAAAGTTCCTGCGTGCTTTGCTTCCAGTGTCGACTTCATGAGCATCTCTGCCAAAAAAAATGAACCTTCATCGACCGCTGCAAAGATTGTCCTGGAGTTAACAAAGAGAACTTTGACAGCAAGATTGTCTTCAGTATATAGTTCAGACATCCGATGCGAATCTATGGGTGAAGACGAGGAGACGAAACTGACCCAAACGAGATCTAAGAACCATGCACAAGCCAGTACAAACGTGGAACGAACAAAGAAGGGTGGGTGACATAACATCTCACCAGCTAAGGAATAAAGGGATGCAAAGTACCACCAAAAACTGATCCTAGCATGGATAATCAGTACATGAAAAAATATGATTGATATGCAGCTTAAACAGTGATTCCTCTCAGATTCAGCATAATAACAGTGGCAGGCAGGAATGCGCAAAAAGCAGGCTACTGTTTTGCACATCAACATATGCTAAAAATTTTGCTCCAGATCTACTGGATGGGTGTCCAAACAATCAAACAGATCGAGCAAGTAGCTACTGGTATTAAGCATGAACTATTGTTGGATCAAGATGCAGAGCTCCCTTCAATCCAAAGAGTGGTCAGCAAGGGTAGATACAGCTCCTCGGTCATGCAAACCACAAGCCTATCTCAAGTCAACTAATCCATCTCTCACACAAGACCTCCCCTCTAATGAGATAGGATAGTGGGAACCATGAACAAGCAGCTGTATCACCCTTCAAAGAGACCTTTCATTGGAATGATAGGAGCTCCACTTCAAATCAAACCTAGCCAATACTCTGACCATGACAAACACCAAAAAAAGCATGGGATCTGCAGGACACATGATAGCCTAGACACGATAATAAGCTAAATAAACAATCAAAAAGGAAACCGGACAGGAAAATAAAACTATATGCAGTAGAGAAGACAAGGAGGAGAGACGTGGAACTGGATCTGCCAAGAAAAAACTATTCGCTGCTGCTGTTGATGGTGGAAGAAGGGTGCGAGAGAGGAAGTGCTGCTTTTATAGAAGGCTTGAGGGGGACCCTATTAGGAAGGACTTTATTGCCTGCCATTTACGACGCCACAATTCTCGGCAGTCTTTCATTTTCTTTTCACTGGTTTCCTTTTTCTATTGGTAGTCAGGGTCAGTTTCCTTGTGTATTTTTTCCTGAATTAATAATGCGTTTCAGGTCTGTGGATCTTGGAATGATCTGGAGGAGTGATGCCGATTGATTTGATCCCCTGCCTGCCCACTGGTCCGTTGGCCATGCTGGCTCGTTCGGAGGCCCTCTTGAATGCGTGGACTATTTTTGGAAGTACAGAAAACAATTACAGGCGCAAAGAGAACACAAGTAACCATTTGAAATGTTACAAAAGATTTATCAATTTTTTGCGTGCAAAAACTAGGTCAAGAGATTTTTACCCCTATGTGTGAGTTTTGAAGAAAGAAAGTACTCCTATGTTTCAGTTTCATCCTATGCTTACGTGTAAAGTTTTTGGACCATTTTCCTGTCGATTTTATCTCCGGCAGAGGACACGTAGTTTGTTCATGTATGAATATGAATAAATTCATCCATTTTCTGAGGACGACATCAAGGCAAACATATCGCACGGGCACGTAGATAGTTATCTTGCAATTTGAGTTAATCAATTGGCTGATGGTAATCGGTGAGACTAGATGAGGATCAATGACGTTTGGCTAGCTGTGACGTCTATGTCCCTGACGGGTGTCTTTGCCAGGATTAGGTCCATAATATTCTATAGTACTACGAGTGGAAATGCTTGCTCTCTTTACATACATTGCCTTAATAACTAAGCCAGCTATGATGCGGAATGTCAACGGCAGGCATCAACTCATACTAAGCTACTGTGAAGCTTTGGAATAACTGGATGCTATCATGCCTAGTGTTTAGTTTATCAGTTCTATTGCACTTCTTTAGACATGGAAATACTTGCAGGTAAACTATTCATTTTTTTGGGACACGTAAATTAGTTCATTTCCCATCTACTGTATAAGACTGAAACAAAAGGGTTGAGCCTATCAGCAGGGTTAATATCCGGATCACCAAAGCAAACACTAAATTAATCCGACTGGTACACTCGAAGAAACGACAACCTAGAAAGCCGGGAACTTCATTTGTCTCGTCAAGAGGACTCTGTGGATCCCTCGGTGCCACAAGCGATTTCTTTGTTAGTCTCAAAAAAAAAAAACAAGCGATTTCTTTGTTCAATACGGAAACGATGAAAACAGAATCTGAATACCTGTAAAGCAAATGTGCACGAGCAACAGCATCAATCAACATTGGATCTGCATGTCCTTTCACAGAAAGAAAAATACAGCCACACTACAGAAAAAATGTTCCGGCCCAAGACACGTCCAGGGCTTGTTTTGCTTATGCTACAGTATATATTCTCGGTACTTTGGCGTGATGTTTGTCTCTTGTGGACACGTGGATCCACGAATTTCATGGAATATAAACAGGCAGCGGATGCAGTATAGACGCAAATGTCCTTTTAAGTTATCTCTTCATTCAGGTGCTTTTTACTGTGTTGGTTTGATAGCTCGTTCCGGTTATATTCTTTACTATCTCATCGCAAAAAAATATTCTTTACTATCTGTCCGAAGCTCATCATCTCGAGAAGGAAACAAAGTTGTCCGGATTAAGCAAACGGAAAATTCTACTACTCCAACCTAATTTGTTTGTGGATAGCCGCTTTCTTTCCGTAAAGTTGTTCAGCGCAGTTGGTAGAAGCCAAAAGAGTTTTTATTGCCAGCATGAACATCTGGCATCTTACTATAGTTGAATCTTACCTACCTGATTGTTTGCAAAAGTCAAGACATCCTTGAGAAACAAAAAAGAATCAACTTGTTTTCTAACGAAATACAGACAAAGGATACTAATTCATTGACAATTTTCGCATGAAAATGTCCCCTTTTTTTTTAAACCTAAAGATGCATCGCAAACCTTGGCCACCAGCATTCAACCAAATAATGCCTCTTTCTCTTTGGAACGTGTTTTTTGAAAAAGAAGGTTGAAAAGTAATACTCCAAACGGCTATCCACAAACAAATGCATAATTATACTACTTTTTCCATTCGGTTGTCAGTTGGACGAGGTTAAATGGAAGAAGTTTGCTACTCCAAACGGCTTTATAATTACAGGATTTGTTAATCTTGAAGTTTTACTTTGTTCCAAAGGATCTTTATTTAAATGTAAGTGGTCAAGACACCATCACTCACGTCAAATCCGGGATCCATTAAAATCCTTTTTTCTTTTTGTTGCAAACTTGACCACCTAGCCGCCACGCTGCCGAACCCGGTTCCAACCAGAGACTTTCGATCATAGAGAACCATTTGAAATTTGGTCACCAACGTTGGAAAATACTAAGATCTTTACGAACACGTGGTGCGTGTCTCAATCTTGGCTGGAACTCTCGCTCATCTTGGCTGTCGCTACTTGGCGCATTCTTTATCTGTTTTTTTATCTCTCTTGAAAAGTGAAGAAAACCATAATCCTGCATTCTCATTCATACTCCATGATCGAGTAGCTTGAAATCCATAGGGCTGTTCATTTCAGGGGTTAAAATTTTAGCCCTGTCGTATCAAAAAGAATCTTGTCATTTAAGAGTATTAAATAAAGTTTAATTACAAAATTTTTGATAGATGTGTGCTAATTTATGAGACGAATCTAATGGCCTAATTAATCTATGTTTTGCTACAGTAGTGCTATAGTAACCATCTTCTAATCACGGCTTAATTACTCTCATTAGATTCGTCTTGCGAATTAGCCTAAGGTTCTGTAATTAGACTTTTTTAATATTTTTAAATGACAAAATTCTTTTGTGTGACAGGACTAAAATATTTGCCGAAAACGAACATCCCCGTAATAATCCTACGACAGGAAGATTTGGGTGCGCCAATTCTGTCATGGTCATTGTGACCACAAGTCCACAGCTCGACGTGAGATCTTGCTTGGCCCTATCCATTCATCTCCGGTGCGCGGCTTTCGTTGGAGGCTTGGTGCTCGCTCTGTCGCGCAGGGAGGATGCCAGCGGCCACCACGGCGCAGGTTTTCATCAGTGCTGTGCGTGCTTGTGCCCATTTCTGGAGAAGATAACCGCATCGATGCGAGCGAGATGCAGCGCGTCTTTGCTTTGCCATGGCAGGCAGACTCACGAGGGAGGGACGTGAGGCGAGAGAGAAAGCTCGGTGCGTGCCTGTCTGTCTGTCACCGCTCGGCAGCAGCCGGCACCCGGTCGTGGCGCGCGTCTCTCGAGGCGGACGTGTGTGAGCCTAGACTGCTGCTGCCTGAGACGTCGCTCTCTCCCGAGGCAGGAGGCAGTGAAGGCGGGGCACGGGCCGAGTTAAATGATGGCGCAGCGGGCGGATCCGGCGCTATAGATCTGGGCCGGGCCCACAGGGATCTTGACCGGTCAAGTGGGATCTGATTGGGTGGACCTCTGGCAGTGAGAGGGAGAGGGGGAGATCCTATCTGCCTCTCTCACTGACATGCGGGTCCATGACTGTTCTCACGCCGCGGCCGGCCTGGCTGCCTCCGCTGGAAACGCTGGTGCCTGGAGTCGTGCGCGTCCGGGGGCGAGTCGAGAGCGACGTGACTCGCACGCCCGCCCGTGCCCCACCCAGGCTTTGTTTCCTTGTACTGACGCCGCAGTGGTCGACTGACTGACAGGGTGGGCCGCGTGATCGCCTCGCCCGTGACTTGCCCATGCTCTGCGCCCATGCATTGGTGGCATAGGGACAGTGATCGACGGACGGCAGGGTAGTCAACTTGCACAGCAGCGGCGCATATGTGATGCCCCGCGAGAAATTGCAAACACTTGTCTGTCACGTAACGGTAGCTATTCGTGGTGCTACCCTGCACGAGACTTTTTGTACTATACACCCATGCCCCTACTACAGATACTACTACTGTTAGTACTGCGAAAGTGAGAAATCGCCCACATGCATGTACGTCCGGCCATCAGAGGCTTGCTAAAACTACTCGAAGAGAAAGTGACTCTGGTCGTCAACTATATCAAAATCCATCCGCCGAGCGACAGAGTTTATCCATCTCCCCAGTTTAATTTAATCCTCGCCGTCGCGTCGATGAAGAGCTGCTTATCCGAACTTGATGTGAGCGTCAAGCGTGCCGAGCCCGTAATGCCTGCTTGCTAACCAAGCTTATCGACTCCCACCATCTCAAAAAAAAAAAAAAAAGCTTATCGACTCCCATCTTCCCCTGTTTTCTTTCTTGTTGTAGCCGGATGCCTGGTTGATAACACTGGCGACAATGTCAATGTCATGGTGTAGTATAGTGTACTGTACTAGCGTAGTTGCGTCTCCGTGGCAATTTGTGGAGACTCTGGACTCTTGAGCGTTGCTAGTGCTAAGCACTGAATGCTTGTAGGGAGTACTATTAACTTATGTTAAGGTTCTTTCGCCACAAGTATACTGCCAATTTCAACTTCCAACTTTTTCTAAGGAATAAGTGAAGAACTCGTGGGCTGTTGGGAGGATCCAAAGCATTGAAACCAGAAGCCAGAGATGCAATTTTGCTCGGGCTTCAAACTAGTAAAATCGATCCCAGGGACGGCCTAATAAGTTACAGGCCTCTTCAGCATAGTATACACAGTTTTGACCCATAAACTGAGCTGCGAGCCTTTAGCCCACAAATGCGTGCTCTCTCCCCAACTCCATCGGCTTTAGGCCTTTGGGCCGAAACATTATCTTGGACAGCAGCAAACAGCTTTCTGCCTTAAGGCCCTTAACTAATGAACGGTCAAGTGAAAGGGGTCTTGGCCTAGTGGTTAAGACATCTGAGTAACACCTCTCAGGTCCTGGGTTCGACTCCCCGTGGGAGCGAATTTTCAAGGATTTAACGACATTTGTGCTTTCAGTGGTAGGCGACGCTCCCATCGACAGCGAGGGGCAGTGGTGACCTGATCTCTGGATTTCCCTCAGTCTTCTCTCATACTTCTAGGGTGAGTGGCGTGCGCTGAGTGTCGAGTACGGCCCGAACGGTCCGTCGGTCCTCCTTCCTCTCCCCTTTCTACAGTATCCGAAAGGCGAGACGAGGCGGAGCCGAGTACGGCGCCGAATCCGTCGGTCTCCTCCTCTTCGGTGGTGTCGTCGCCGGAAGGAGGGGAGACCTGCGGAGGAGGTGGCCGGTGTACATATACCCTTCTATTAGGCGTCGTTCCTATAGGTTAGGGTTAGGTTTATCCACGTTGCCGGCGAGGCGACATGGATCTTGTTTCCTCTGCGCTTCCAACTCCAACGAGCGATGCTATGGAGGTGGTCGTGCTTGGCTGCTTTGCGGTTTGAGCGCTCCTTCTCTCCATGGTGGTTTCCCTGCTTCGCCGGCTACGGAAGACATGAGGTTTGTTTTTCTCCTCTTCTGCGGAAGGTGGAGTTTGTTGTGCTGGGCGGGTGCTCATCGGCGGCTAGTCCGGTGGGTGATTCGCTGCAGCTTCTTGTCCCCGAGATCCTTTCGATCTGGGTGACTTTTGGTTCTTTGGTTTGTATGTCGTCTGCGATGTGGTGGATGGGATACAAGCTGAAGATTGTTAGGTTTGCTATCTTCTTTTCAAGGTTGTTCGGGTTGGGATTATCAATCCCCTTTTTGGAATCTTTATGCTTTGTCGATTGGGGCTCGCCATCGATGCGAGAGGTGTCTGGTTCTCATCCTCATGGCGAAGATTTGGCTGACGGCTGTCTGCCGGGGCGTTCAACGATTCAAGTGCTTGGCTCGTTAAGGGTCGGCCAACTGGTGCCTTCAAAAATTGATGTTGCTTCGTCAGTTCGAGAACCGGCTTCAAGCATCGTCCTTGGTCTTCTGTTTTCCTTGCGGGGATGGAGAATCAAGCAGTGGTGGCTCCGATCTGCGAAGATGGAGATTTCCAGTAGCATCTGCAATGGACTTCGTTGTAAATTTTATTTCTATCAGGTGCTCCTTTACAAAGGGGCTGGTTGTAATTGTTCTATATATTAAATAAATTCCGACCCGTTCTCAAAAAAAAAAAAACTAATGAACGGTCGAATTCATTGTCTCAATTATGACGAAATCTCCACCATTATGATTAGCCAGCCTCCTTGGCTCCTTTGCCGTGGCACACCAGAAAGATCCATTGGCAATCTGCTAATCATAACGCCTCGCTTGATTGCCGGATGGCCCGTGAAGACATTGATAGGTGCCGGGACAGGTGGCGTTCGAGAACTAAGGGACTCGGTCGATGCACACGCATGAGCATGACACGAAGACACTAACTAGTGCCCTTCGTTGCACGGAACTGTTAGCACTAGCAGCGTGTATAGTGAGGCCAGCCAGTTCAACAAATAAGCATAGATCCGGCAAACGGGCACCGATATGCTTCCCGGGGACTGGACTCGTGGTCTGAAACGCGGCCGCGTCGTCGTTTTCGTGGCTGCTAGCTGATCGTGCGTGCATGATGCGGGTCGATCTGTCTGCAAAGTCACAGGACACTAACTCTTCATCAGGAGTAGTAATATACTCACAGTCAATATTCTAGTGACGTGCCCCATGCGCGCCGCTGATGGCTTTCCTTTTTCCGTGAATACCGAGTTAGTGATGGATGACGGGTGATCATCCTGTGGTTGCTTGCAGAGAAAGCAGATCTGGATCTTTCTTCATCAAGTGGCTTATTACGCCACGATATGCCGACTGCTTATTAATCCAGGAGATTGCGTGTGTTAAGGAAGATTTTTAAGAGCAACGGCCATCCCCATTCAATGCTACTCCTAGCGGTGGTAGTGGCACCTTTCTTGACTTGTGCAACAAAAAGGCAGGCGAGGTGGTCTGAACTCTGAAAGTGAGAACGGAAAGCAAGGGTCATTGCTTAGCAGTTAGCACTGCGATCTTCCGCTACCGATCTTCCGCTACCGGCACGCATAACCGAATGTGTTTAGACGCGTGCACGTGGGGCCGGACCAACCTCCCGTCCCGGGACAGAGACGCCCGTTCCATGTTCCGGTCCCGCCACTCCACAGCCACATCAAATGCAGCTCCCCAAACTGTCCTCCTCGCAGCACTACAAGGGCAGAGGCATGTCCCGTAATTAGCTGCAAATCCAAGGGCATTGAGGTCTTTGGAACATCAGTCCCCACCGCGCCAGAAGAGAGATCCGTCAAGGACCTGCCGGACCCACCTCCTATCAACCTCCTCGTCCTCTTTCGCGCCCTCTGCTCCCACCGCTCCACGCACCCGTCTCCCCGACACCGAGGAGTTTCCCCGCCCACTGACAGTCGGGACCACATTACACTTGTCCGGACGTGGGACCCGGGGCGCACTCGGTGTACCGCGTCGCAACGCGGCGACGCGCATGGGAAAAAGCGGCCACGTCACCTGCGGCCGCACCACTAGGGGGACCCAGCGCGACGCCCACGAGGTTTCACTCGCGTCGCGGTAGCAGCAGCAGGCGGGCAGGCAAGGCAGGCTGTACAAGACCTGACTGACTAGTAGTAGTGGCGCGCCGCACACAACTCGAGTACTGTCACTAGCGGCGCGCGTCCTCTCCACTCCGCTCCCTCCCCCACCGCCGTCACAGGCCTCCACTCTGCGACGCCGCGCAACGACGCGCGCGCGCTTCGTCCCCGCGCGGGAACCCTAGATGCGGTGGCGCTGCCGCGGTGCGCCGTGAGGTGAGGTGAGCCCGCCCGCCGCGATGGGTGGCCCCGGCGCCGCCGCTGCGCGGGCGGTCCTATTGGCGGCGGCGGTGCTGGCGATGGTGGCCGGCGCCGACGCGGCGGGGGACTCGCTCGCCGACCTCGGCGGCGCGGCGAGGGAGATCGAGAGCGCGCCAGGTACGTACGCCCCGCCGCCGCCGCCGGCGGTCATCTCTGTATGGTTTCGTTTGTTTTTTGTCGTTTGTGAGGGCGCCACATCGAGCGAGTGGGATCGGGTTGATCGCGCGAGCTCGATCGGCGGCTCCAATCCGTTCGAGTTGCGGAGGAAGTCGCGGTACTGATGGCAGGCAGTATTGCCGAGCCGTTTCGGCGATTCGATGCGTCGATACGTTGCACTGTTTGGATTCAGTTGCGTTAGTCGGCGCCTGTAGAATTTTAGAAACGCCAGTGTCGCGATCTCATCGCGTTTGGAGTATCCAGTCCTAATTTATTCGGCTTAATTTGTGGCTCTTCTACTCGATACTGTCTGGCGTGCAAGATCGTAGCGCTAGGATATTGTTCTGCCTGCGGGATTCGGTGACGCTAATTTTAGTGTTTTTTTAGTACTACCTCGGTTCTGGAAGGAGTCAAATATACTGGCGCTTCGATCGCAGTAGTTAATAGCCATGTCGGTGCTGTGATCTGCCTGCTCCATGTTGCTCGCGTCCCGATCACACGTCGGTGCACGCGGACCAGCGTCACACGGAACATTTCTTCCCAAGGACGACTCCAACTGCCCTTTTCCCTGTGTCTGTGAGAAGCTCTTACGTTTGGCGGCTACCTATTGCAAAAATGTCTAAACCTTCGTAGTGATTTATCTAGAGTGAAGTACACTTTCATGCCTTCCGTATTGTGTAAGCAAGTGGGGGCTTTTATTTTAGTTCTTGATAAATACTATATCAGCCATTCTGGTAGACGGGTAGTAAAGTGCCGTGTTTCATGAAATTCGTTCTCTTATTTTAGAGGTGAAGAACCTGGGACCATGGGCAAAGGGGCTGCTGAAAGGGATGCCGGCGGTGGCCGCTGGACCGGCAGCTATGGCTCCTGTTTCAAAGTATCCGTTGGTTCTGGCAGAGGAGAGGACGCGACGGCCGGATGTTCTTCGCCATCTCATGATGTATGAAGGAGGGTGGAATGTCACCAACAAACACTATTGGGCGGTATGTGTCATTGTTTCATAAACTTTAAAAAGCCTCATGGTAAAGCGCTGATTTGTTAGAGTTGTCGTTGTACTATGTCGGTACTATTTTTTTTGGTTGTTGGAAGTAGGTTAGGTTGGGTTCGGACAGGTTTTATTTATATGCTCCAGATGTTAAGTCAGCTGCATATTGTATACTGATACTCTGTATCGTTCTCTTTGAAGCTCGGCTCTTGGAATTTCTCTCGCAAGACAAAGTTATTGCAAATCTTTTTAGTAAAGTTAGAAGGAAACAAAATGATAGTACCTTAAGCATGGAATGGCATATCATCCATCAAAGCTAAACAGGAACAAGCCTGGGCTTTTATATTTACCAAGCATGTAATTAACATGTCAGCTTTTTAGTTTTTCTACCACTTTAGAACGGGGTTGATGTTTCTGAATCCAGCTTTTTACTTTTTCTACTTAGAACGGAACTGCTATTTGTCAATTGATGCTTTTCCATTCTGCTGAATACTCATATTTTGTCGCTAATTAACTGAATCAAGTTTATTTCAGTCTGTTTCATTCACAGGAGTTTCTGGATTTCTTCTTGCTGCCTTGTGGTTTATTCTATTTGGATTAGCTGCGGCTGGAAGATGCTTTTTTAGATCAAAAATAGGCAAAGGAAAAGTTTCTCTTGCGGATGCAGGACACCCTGTGTTGCTGGTGGTATTCGCGCTTACTTTAATGTAATGCACTAAATCTCTTCATGAAATGTTTGTTCCTTTGTTATTTTTTGAGTTATTGCTGGTGTGAGTAAATAACTATTCTAATTTTATATTTTATTTTTTTCCATAATTAATTTCATTTCATGTTGTAGTGTGTCACTGCTTGTTCTAATATCTCCTTGTTATTCAACAGAGCTGGATGCATTGTCCTTTTGTATGGGCAGAGTGAATTCCATGATGAAGCTACACGGACCATGGATTTTGTTGTAAATCAATCTGATTTCACTACTCAGACGTTAAGGAATGTTACGGAATACTTATCGCTGGCAAAGACAATCACTGTGGCAGCACTCTATCTTCCCTCAGATGTTCAAGGTCAAATTGACAATCTTAAGGGAGATTTGGATAAAGCAGCTGATACCATATCTCTGAAGACAACAGAAAACTACAAAATGATAAGAAAAGTTCTCCATAATGTGTACGTGCAAAACTGCCCTTTCACTAGATTCTGTCTTGTTTCCTTAACCCTTAGAAGCAGCATGTGCCAGTTCTGCATGTGGTATCTATTGTCACTAGTCCACCTTTCTTAGAAAATGACATCAGTGTACTGGCAAGAATCATAGTTGCATCCCGAAATGAATAATTATGTCATTGCTTCTGTTTTTAACATTATTGATGCAATTACAACCTCAAAATTTAACTCTTATTTGTTGCAGGTCTGCTGCATTGATTTGCATAGCTGTGTTGATGCCTCTTCTTGCATTCCTCGGATACGGTATGCAGTCCTGTTAGTTACTATGCTATGCAAATTATTTGTTTTTTTCTTTGGTTTTTTAACTTCTGATGCGTTGGTATTCTATACTGAGCACGACCTTCCCTCTCGTCTACAGGATTCGAACAGTATGGACCGAAATATACGGTTTACATGTAAGATTCATGTCCATTTACAAAGTTTTGTGTGTTGAGCTGGTATGTACGTCAGCAATTTTGAAACATTTCTATTTGTATTTTACAGATTTATTACCGTATGCTGGATAGTGGTGTCGGCTCTCTTCATTCTTCTAGGAATTTTCCTGATACTAAACAGGTATTGTTTTTCCGGCCTAGTGCTTTTATTGTGATTGAATAGGTTTAGCAGTGTTAAACTAATGTATTCAGTGTGCCTTCTTCGACCTTTTTTGGTTTTGTTAGTTTTCCATTATGCTTCCATAAAAGCAAATGGATACATCTTTGTAGCATCAATATGCTATGTAAATTTGCTTTTCAGTTGATATATGCTCTATATTCATAATGTAAGGGAGACAACAGACTACTGATATTATGATCTTTTTGCAACAGTGCTGCAAAGGATACCTGTGAAGCAATGGACCAATGGGCGCAACATCCTCAAGCAGAGACAGCTCTCAGCAACATCCTTCCATGTGTGGATGAAAGTACAACCAATCGAACCTTGTACCAGAGTAAAGAAGTCGTGGTGATTCTTGTCAGGATAGTAAATAGAGCTATATCTGCTCTTTCAAATCGACGACCACATCATAAGCATCCTGGGCAAATGATGCCTTACTTGTGTTCTCCATATGATTCGAACTTCAATGATCGGCAGTGCAAGTCTAGGGAGGTCACAGTTGACAATGCAACAACAGTAAGTATCAATATTCTTCATTGCTAGTTTCAGTTTTTGTTAACGCTTTTCCTCTGAAGTTTATATTTTTATTAGCGCCATTTGCATTTCTTCACAACTCGAGTAGCATCATTAATATTGTTTGAAAAATCTACTTACCAGGCATGGCAGAATTATACGTGCATGGCTCCGGACACTGACTTGTGCTCAGGCAACAGAAGCCTGACTTACGACATCTACGGTCAACTTGTCCTGGCTGCCAATGTAAGCTACGCTCTGTACCATTATGCCCCGTCCTGCTCAATCTCCAGGACTGCAAGTTCGTCCGCGCCACATTCAGCTCGATTGCCTCGGAGTACTGCCCTCCTTTAGAGCGCGACCTCAGGTTAGTCTCTGCAGGCCTGGCACTCATCGCCTCCGGCTATGTACTCTATCTCCTCTGGATGCTCTTTGTGGACCGCCCCCAAAGGGAGGAGGTGTCCGACCTGGCTTCAGGTTCAAGGATCACACCAGTAGACAACTCTCCATGACAGGAAGTGGATGAAGTTCTTACTTCCATGGTTAACCAAAATTTAGTACAGTTCCATGGTTATGTAAAATAGTATCAGTATAGCAAGTTCCGGATGATAGCTAATTAGGAAAACTGTTGAAGTAAGGCTGAAGCACTGGGGCAAAGCCCCATTTTGCAGTGAAGATCAGGTGAGCGAGTGCTTCCCTCTGTTGTATGTTTTCACTGCGGCCCATGATACTGTTGTAAGAAACGATGAAATAATCGATTAGGGGGAGAAAACCCCATCACGTCAATGAATGAGAAGAGATTGTTCTGTGATTCTGGATGCACAATCTGTCATGCAATATGCGTTAGAACACATTTTGCTTGTTGGAGAAACGCTTTGTACGCGGTTAAGCACTGCTGGGAGTAGGAATTGGAACTGATTTGCAAGAAGCTAAATATGCAGTTCAGCTCTTGAGCTCAAGTAGAATGTTCAAAAAAATAAGAAATCTCCAGTCCTGATCTTCTCTATCACAAATGATCTTGGGTAGAAATTGTCTTGCCTTGCTTGTGGACCGTGGACTTGCGAATTTACTGGCAACAAACAGTGCGCTCATATCTATATGAATGAATTTTGCAATGTTATCACCAGGGTGCAATCGGTAAAAGCTATCATGTGTTTTGCACGCAAGTAGTTAAATGAAAAAGGGGAGCTCCAAAAAGCATGCGACTTCACAAAAGAGGGGCCAGCAAAAGAAGAAAAATTTTGAGGCTTTTACTTTGTCTTAAACTTGAAGTAAAAACACCTCTCCTTTTGTACCGCACTTGTAGGCTTGTTGCGATCACAAAATTTGCTCCCGTGCATTGCAAGTTTTTCAAGTACTACCTTCTAGTGACCGAGTGTGTATGTGCTCCTCCATCCTTTTTCGGTTCTGAAGTGGTTGCATCATTGCATTAGGCTTTAGCCCTGGCCAGCAGCCGATGTAAAAAGCCACTACGCAATGTAATACTGTAATCAGCAATCACTGTTCTACTTTTTGCCTTGCTAGTGGTAACAACCTCAGTAATACTGTAATCACGGTTCTACTTTTTGCCTTGCTTTGTTGCTAGTCGTAACAACCGCGGCTTAAACAACTTATAACTTGGGTGCTATCAGCTCACTTGCACGGAGATCACGGGGGGCATTTTCTCAATCTTTGTTTCTGTATTGTTTAATGGTCCCCTCGCAAAAAGGTACTCCATCCGTTTTTAATATATAACACCGTTGACTTTTTCGTTGACTTATAGATTTAAATAATTACTTTTCGAATGTGAAATGAATACCATTAGATTCATCATCAAAAGCACTTTAAGGTTAACTTATATACTTAGCTATTTACACAAATATTTATAAATAAGACGAATGGTCAAAGTAACGAAAAAAATCAACAGCGTCATATATTAAAAAATGAAGGGAGTATTGTTGAATGGTCTTTTTTTTTGCGAGGAATTGTTTAATGGTCGTTGTGGACTTCCGTTTCGGCCTTTTCTCACAGTAACCAACCTGCATATAATTCATGGCAAATAAGAACTGTAGTTATAGGCAGCGACCTCGAAATGGACTCGGAACTTCCTTCTATTTGTGGTGGAGTGAAAGAGATGTCGACAGACAATCACCCAAACTCTAAGCAGGAGTTTCAGTACCGCGCCGATGATTCACAATTTTCTTTCAGGTGTCATGAAATTGGACGTTGACTTTCACGTAATGCTGTGTTTGACCTGCCTCCATTGTGGGGCCTTTGGAGACATGATGGAGTTGATGCACTTGATAGTCCTGAGGCTCTATGCGCAGACATTCTCAGTAGGACAGAGGAATGGAGAGGTCCTGGTCCTGCAAAGAGGTGGCAGAGAGAACCAGAACAGTATCTATCCAGTTTTCAACTTTGTTCTGCGCAATATGCGTCTGCATTTTATTGCTGCTTAATCAAGCAACAAGGTAACTTTCGCTGCATATCACAACAGCAGTAGGTGCGGTCCGGCCGCACTGAGTTCTACTGCTACCATATCAGTGGCATGGCATGCGTGCAGGCCTGCAGCTCCTTTCACAGTTTTTTGCTGAATTTTATCCATGCTCTCCTCCCCTGTCATGATCAGGGAACAGCTTACCTTGAGAAGTTGAGGCAAGATTGCAGTAGTTATACTTCGGTTCCCTCGCCAAAAAATAAAATAAAATGGAGCTATACTTCGGTTTTGCAACGAGTGAATTTACTAGTTATCCCTTGGTTGCCTGCAAACGCTCAAGATGTTAGACAGCATACGCACTACTAACCTGTTTAAAAATCATACTTACTATGTTTGTAAATACACACCATTATCACAAAACACTTTATCCCTCAAATAAAATTACCACACGACACACCTATACTAGTACTACTACGCACGAATCCTGAACCCTGCAGTAACACCTATACTTGTACTACTACGCACGAATCCTGAACCCTGCAGTAACACAGGCCACCAGCATACGCACGAACCATTCTGTACAACAAATCACGATACAGTACTCCCATGGAGTATTTCAGTATAGGCGTTGGCTTCCATATACCGTATGTCCCCCATTACCCGGGAAAGTTTGGTACTTGATACTACACTTGAACACTCCACATGAATCCTGCACCCTGCAGTATCGTACACACATACTGCATACAAATCAATACCACGATCTCTTCTCCATTTCATACACCATACTATGTTTTCTACGCACCAATCGAGAACCGCTTCAAGAAAAATGTGTTTGTCTACTTTCGTTCCCCCTCCATGTACTGTATATACACATGATTGATGCATCCGTTGGATGGATCGACTGCTGATTTTTAAATTTCAAGACAAGTAATCGATGACACATATACGTTACGTTAGGTTCGGTTCGGTTCGTTGAAACAAAGAGGGCAAAACTTATAACTACCTCACGAGTGCATTTTGCTAGCTGCAAGGGAAGGCATAAGCAGGGAGCAAAATTTACCTGCAAAATGGATTTATGGACAGTAGAACTGGTAAGACTTCTGCACGATTACAAGCTAATTAAGAAGTATATATTGAAATGGCATAGTAGATTATTTGATTCTTTTCCTTGTGCACATACAACAAAATTCATGGTTTCCAAGGAACGAGGCTGCGCAATGATTGGCTCGAGAACGTAACCTCTGCATTCTAAGCGGAGGCTGCAGCCTAACAATCCCCATTTAAGTGGGACTGTGGGAGTAAGAATTTGCTGACGACCATGTAAAAAAAAATATACGAGATTTAGCACATACAAGACTAAGACTAAGTGGCTGTTCGTTTCTTTAGGCCTAAATTTAGGTCTGCTAGAATCTTGTCATTTAGGGGTATTAAATTAAGTCTAATTACAACACTTTTTTACAGATGTGTGTTAATTTACCAGATGAATCTAACGAGCCTAATTAATCGATATTTTGCTACAGTGATGCTACAGTAACCATCGTCTAATCACAGCTTAATTACTCTCATTAGATTCGTCTCGTGAATTAGCACAGGATTCTGCAGTTAGTTTTTTAATTAAACTTTATTTAATACTCTTAAATGATAAGATTCTAACCGGCCTAAATTTAGGCCTAAAGAACGAACATGCCTAAGCGGTAGGGTCCAGAGAGCTGATCATACATGTGCTAAGCATATTACAGTACAACAGCTAGGTTGCATGCCTCGAATTGTAGTAGTGTCTGTCTAGCAGGGTTTGAAAAACTGTTCAAAAACTGCGGTTTACCGCGGTAACCGGTGAAACCATTGTGATCGGTTTCGAAAACCGATCAATTTTCTCCATAAACCGTAACTAGTTACTGTAACAAAAACAAAAACCGTTTGGTTTTATCGGTTTACCGAGGGTTTTCGCGTGGTTCAAGAACCAGATGGTTTGCGGTTTTTTTTAACCCTGCTGTCTAGAGCCTATGATCACGCAAAAGAGTTGATGTGTAACACACACCTTTATGAGTACCTCAGTTCCCATGCAATCCAAGGCTATACATTACCCTGCAGTGTAATACTTTAGTCCTCTCATCTATGTATAGAATTTTGCACTAATTAAAGAGAACTAATTAGTTTACTTAGTTTGTTGGTCAACAAAAATGTACCATGAGAATTAGATTTTTTTTTCTTCAATTAGAGTATCTGTTGAGATTATTGCAGCCAGTCAAACTTTTCTCTACTACCTTTTGCTGCTGATATCTCTTCCAATTTTGAGGTCCATGCGCTTCCATGATTTACAATCTTCTCAACTTCATAAATACGTATGCAACATAAGTGAGCAGCCAAACCAAACTTACTAGCCTAGAACTCATGATTACTTTGCGTCTATTCTCTCCCTTTGCATTGTAACCATTTTTATGTGTATTTCATTCAACAAGTAAAGAAAAAACAAATTCTTTTTGCCGTTCAGAGAAAATCACACATGCATCCTCTTCCATATTTTAATCAGGACCACTGGCCTATTTCTTGGGGTAGCTGCAAAGGCCATTAGTTACTACTAAAAATGTGCTAAAATAATAAGGTCATGGAACCAGAATATAGGCCAACCAAAACAGATCACGCACACCTAAACAACTATAGGTTTAGCCTACACGATTCCATATGGCAGCATGTTGTGCGACAAGCTTGGTTGCTGTGGGGTTCACCAACCCAAGTCTAACCAAAGTACACCAAACAGACCTGTTTGCAACAGCAGTTTAGAAATGAACCCCCTTTTCGGCCAGCTTCTGGGTCATCTCCGTTGACTAAATCTCTAGAGATGATCGTGGTTTGGCGCATTTCAGATGAGTTGGTGATGGAGTAGACTAGTCAAGCACAGTTTCTTGTTTGATCTTGGAGTTATTCGGTTGAATTGCAGCAGCTAATTAGAATTCCTACTACAAGCAACACAAAACAGCCTCGTAGCACCACAAAAAAAGATCGTGTACGGTCCAAATGCAAGCCGGCATTGCCAAAGCAGCCGTCCTTCTAGCATAGCTAGGGCATGCCTCAGTTTAGTGAATTGTCACTTCGAGGAATGGGCATCAAATTAACTCGGTGTATCTGTTACTTGTCAAGTTGTCGAGCAGCCATCGGTTCTCTCATGAACAGAAAAGACAATTGATTTTGTAGGGAAGTGACAAACGGCTGGAAGCACCGAATTCGAGCCTCAAACTTTCAGAGAAGTGGTGGTCCGAATCCACTATAGAGCAGAGACAAGACAACAGTAGTATGCCATTTTGTAAAACTAGCACAAGGGCATGTTATGGTGTAACCTTTTGTCAGTGTGATCTTTTCACACGTAAAAGGTCATGTGACTTAAACACCGGTTGTTTTATGTGCTGGTTAAACGTTTTAATCACGAAAGCAAGAACTCTATCGTTTGGAAAATGAATAATAATGACAAAAGAAGAAAAGAAATTTAGGAGAAGATTGGGCATCGTGGTTTAGCGGCAACGAGGAGAAGTGGTGAGTATCAAAAAAAAAAAACGAGGACAAGTGGCCGTAGTAATCGCGGCAAACGTGTGCAAGGCGGGTAGCCTACTGCTTCCTACTCCTAGGGCAGTGGAGCTAACGAGTCAGAGGGGTAGTCCGGTAACTTGCACCTGCCGCTGCAGTAGTGGCGGGCCACCTGCGAGGAATCCCGTATTTCCCTCGAGCTTTACGTTCTTCCAAGCACACAGTACAGTGAGAATCTTTCGTGCTAATGATGCGGTTATCAAGCGGTTTCATCTCAGCCGTCAATTAGATCTTCTTAACCATGTGCTGAGCTTTTAAATACGTAGCACCGGGAAAACTGCTCTGCCATGCCAATTTGGATGCCTTGGCATGCGTATTGCACATCCTGGTAAGCTCCAACTGAAATTCAGGTCATGCAGGCTTGTTCAGTTGCTTGGATATTCTAGTACTGAGTATGGGCAAGAAATTTATTTTTCACGTCAAAGTTCAGGTCATGTAGCGATTGGCTTCAAGAAAAATTTTGTCCCACATGAGTTTACTTTACACTTTACAGACCAGACACTGGCATTAGTACATTACTGTGTACAGTTACCTCCAGGACATGTCATAACACGAGTGGTACAAATTGTTGAAGAAAAAGTCTGCCTTCCTCATTGTCCTGAGTAGAGATGCATTATTCTCTTTAATCTTCTTTTCTTCTCGCTAAAAGCAGTTACAAATTTTCGGATTTCCAGGCTCCAATGAAAAAGAACGTGCTGTACATAGATAGAAAACACAAAAAGAAAAGAAAAGGCGAGCCGTTCACCTCCTGCAACCTCCAGAAAATAGAAAGCTTTCGGAAAGTGACAAGGAATCGGAGGCCATTCCAGGGAAACCTACAGAAGAGCAGCGGTATGAGTGAAGTTGTTGCCGGGTGATGCTGGTACTTATTCCCATTTCCCACCTTTAACCTTGCCTCTCTTCTAATTTAAATCTCTGCGAAGCGAAGGAGGCAAGAGTTCGTTTCGCCTTGGCTTGGCTTGGCCTCCATCGCTGCATTACATCCTCCTCCACTCCATCTCTTGCTTCCCTTAACCCCTCTCCCCCAATCCAATCCCCACCTTGCCTTAACCCCGGCCCCAAATCCAGCCTTCGAAGCTTCCTCTTTCTCGCGGAGTTCTGTTCCTGGTACTTAGGACGAGGTAAAGATTTGTTTTTTTCTTCGTCTGCTTCTTCTTCGTGCTGCTCTTGTTTATTCAGTTTGATTGAACCCATAGCAGCGTTAAGATTTGAATGTTCTTGCCACCTTCACCACCCGCGCATAGCCCCCATCATCTTCCCTCCTTGTGCCGTTTGCACTTATTCATTCTCTTCTCCCTCGGTGAGTTTTTTGGTTTCTTCGATTGTTGTTTGTGTTCCTTTTCATGATTTTTCTTCGATCCAGCACCAATAAATGCGCGTTCTTGGCGCGGCCTTGCGCGCTGTAATGCTAGCAACCACCCTCTTCTGCCAGCTCTTCATTCATCAATTGATTCTGTTCTTTTTCTCTCTTCATTTAAGATGGCAGTTTTTTTCCATCCTCGTCGCCTTGTTTGGAAATGTGGAGGATGTTACCTGTTTTTGGTACAAACTGCTGCTGATCAATCGATTCAGCGCTGGTAATCTGGGCCTCTCGCGTTACCGCAGCTGTAATTCTAGTAAACCAACCCTCCATTCTTGCGGTTATTAACTTAGTATTAGGGACCTAGTATTATGTCAGTTGGTTTCTGTCAGTTCCTTACATATGGGAGCAGTTGCATCCTCGCATAGGATCCCTGCTGCGAGCCTGCGACCGCGTGCTTGTCCTTGGATTCTTTTATTCGTGGTGTGCTTCTTGGCACACGTACCAATGTTTGGAACAGAAGTCTGCAATTGCAATTTCGTTTGATTGGTTTTCGAGTGCTTGCAATTTGTGAAGATATCAGCATTGCGGTTTCCTGAACCATTGATTGCGTGCTAGCAGGACTGATGGGTGACCACCTCGCGTTGCTCGTGGACCGGCTGCTGACGGAGTCGACGCTGGAGGCGGCGATCGGGAAGCAGATGGTCGATCTCCAGCCGGAGACTGTGGTAGTCGAGTACTGCCGCGGCGGCACCGACGGCGGCGGCGCAGCGAGTAAGGTGGTGGAATGCAGGATTTGCCAGGAGGAGGACTGGGATAGCAGCATGGAGGCTCCTTGCGCATGCTGTGGCAGCCTCAAGGTAATTATGCTCTTTAAACCATGAGTTTTTTATTTTCAGTCAAAACAGTTTCTCCGGACTATGCAGCTGAATTATGGCCGATTACGTGATTGTTTTCAGAGTTCATAAAATAAGTGTGTCACATCTGCTTTAGTCACATGAAAAGGTGCTCAGGAGATGGAAAAGTTATTTGACTTCCCTGATTTTTGTTTTAACGTCTGCTTAGGTTTCTAGTTCAACGCTAGTTAATGTAGTTGAGTTGGGCACGACAATTGTTGACATTAACGGTTAGGGTTGTGCAATTAGGACTTATGAGTCCATTTTAACTGTAGGGCCAGACCAGACAGTCATAGAATTGACAAGACCGATGAACCAAATCAAATGTATTTGTCTCAATGTAGCGTAAGGCACTGCCTCGTAGTATGCATGTATTTGGCCTTCATTGCACAGTGACACAATAAGTCTTGAAAAAAATATATGGAAGGTCATCGCAAAAAAAAAATATATATGGAAGGTGAATGTGCTTGGTATTTTCCCAAAGCTAGGGAAAACGAAGGGATCTATATGTGATTGTGATCTTCACACAATGTGTGGGAAAACTACCCACATTGAAGCTTCAGGGAAACTTCACGGCTTGAATCTTATTGCATGTTCTTGAGGAATGGCTAAGATATATATTATTTCAGAAGATGTACAATGAATATCAAACCAAATTATTAGCTTTTTTCTTGCAGTACGCCCACCGGAAATGCATTCAACGCTGGTGCAATGAGAAGGGTGACACTATATGTGAAATATGCCTGCAGGTAAAAACACTTGGTGGACTACATATTGGTAGTAGGTTGAAATTATGTACAATGGTGATGCAGTTTTTATAATTGTGTAACAGTCAAAACATCCTTATGGACTTAATTTTTCTACATTTCTTCAGCAATTCAGGCCAGGTTATACTGCCCCACAGCAGCTGTTTCACTATGGAAGTATACCAATGAACTTCAGGTAGTCACCTTACTAAGCATTTTAAAGCATGTAAGTTGTTGTGCCGTTCAGTGATGAATCCTTTAACATCTCTCTACAGAGGAAACTGGGAGATTGCCCGGCAAGATCTCGATGATGCAAGGATAATAACAATGGTGCCGACAGAGCGTGATTTTATAGACGGTTATGAGGATTACTTGCCTATCAGGACAAGAAGTAGCACCCTCTGCTGCAGGACGGTCGCTGTAATTGTGAGTTTCTAACGATTAGCTAACATCAAATACAACTCTCGTTGATTTGATTTCTGTACTGACTTTCTGATGAAAATCTATCATTTTAATCAAATCATTGAATAGTTCGTGTCACTCCTGATCCTTCGCCACACTCTTCCTCTCATGATCGGTGGAAATGGGGAGTTCTCATTAGCCTTATTCTCGGTAAGATTATGATCATTATTTACTGGTATCTTTTATGACTTTGGTTATTGTTCTTGAGTTCATGTATCGTATTTCACATACTGCTTCTCTTCCTTCAACAAGCTTTTTGTGCTGAGGACCGCGGGAATTCTATTCCCTATCCTGGTAATGGTGAGAGCTTTGGCAAGCTTCCATCATCGACGGCGGCAGCAGGTAATTTTATCAGTGAATGCTTTATCATTTTTGGAACCTGCACAGGTGTGGATATTCCTCGCAATTGTGCTTTGCCAAATGAACTCCGAACCATGTTCTTCCTGTTCAGTTTAGCATTAACAGGCATTGCTTAGTTGCATGTCACACCTGTGCAGATTTCTCCATTTTTAGTACCAACCTGGATTTCTCAGGCATAACTCTCGGGTCTAGATCACTTAACACTGCAGGAAAACCAGGAAACGTATGTATCTTCATCAGAAAGCGAGGAAGAGGAAGAAGAGGGGGAGGATACAGTTATCAATTCTGCAAGATCAAATTACATGCAACCACGCTCCATACCCGTCTACTGACATGATCAAGAACCTTCCCAACCCCTGATCTGACAGGAAATTTAAGTGCCTTCGTGTGGCAAACAAGGCATAGTAAGATAGCCTGAAGCCACTCGCTTCTATGTGCATAGAGAAGAACGTAGTGGCTTTGTACATACGAGGAAATAGCAGACTAGTTGCTAACCCCGATGCTGTAACACTGTAACTACGCCTCTACCCCGCAGCAAGTTCGGTTTACCCCTATGTGATGTCAAAGTACTTGCAAATGTAAAGGAATCGTCCCAGTTTCCAGATTTCTTTGTTGGCGGCCACCATTTTCTTTCTATGAACTTGCATATCACGTCAATTGTTGCAGTCAGATTATACAATTTTTATTTGTCATAGTTTCATACTCCCCTGGTTTAAATATGTGAAGTTAAGAAAATTGTTTATTTGAATTTAAGCTAAGAAAAGTTGTCCTAACGTCATATATCTGAAACGACATTTGCATGCCAGATTGAATCAGTTGCTTGACACACTTTCAGAGAATAGCCAATCGAGTCATCAAAACAACACAACAGATGAACTGTCAAGAACGTATCCAACAAGGTGCCATACTCAAACTAAAGGATCCAGAAACATCAGTGATGTGGGTACATAGTTAATACAGGTATGGTAAGTGTCAGGGGGACACAAACAAGGCATGCATGTACATTTCACTTGTGCAGGAAAGCAACTGTCGTGATGCAAGAACTATCAACACTAGGGTAAGTTCGGACATGGTCGAGGTAGCTGAACACCACAGCATCACTGGGAGGCAATCCTTCTGAGCCCATAGCACCAAGCTTCCTCTGGTTGAAGTTATCTACCTCCTGCACCAACTCATCTTTGGTTCGGCTGCATGATGTAATTACCTAAAAAATTATGTCCAAGCAACATCAGAGGCTGATAATCCATTTTGGATATATTATATACAAGGGATATACGACTGCTTTATCACAAAAGTTTCAACCAAGAGTCAAAATATATAATAGGACGATCATTGCGATCAAACAACATATCGGATATGGATAACAATTTTGAGTAACGTAGTAGTACATATAGTTTCATCATCTCAAGTAAAGATGACAGTTCATAATTCAGCCACAAATGTACTAAAAACAAAGGGGAAAAATCCATGTTCAATTTAGATGGAAGAACTGACCAATATGCCACCAGGGGAAACCAGCCTAGCAACTGACTGCCAATACATCATTCTGAAATGCAGCAGATGAAAATAGATTAGGCTATCAGAGCATAGGTGCAAACAAGTGACTATATCCTTTCCACATTTTTTTTGAGGCGTCCTTTCCACAATTTTTCAAACAAAGCAATTAAAAATATGTAACATTGGTGTAAAAACATAGTGTTTATGATACTGCACAAGGATCAAGGGCATATCAACATCTAAGTAGTAAAGACGTGTTTACCTCTTCACAGGTCCATCCGGATGGTGCCCAATTGCATCAAGAGTCCCTTCATCCATGACAAGTTCAAATCTTCTCTCCAACTTCGACTCTAATACATCATCCACCTGCAAATGGACTATTTGTATAAGCTGGAATGGTTATTCTTATTTCTGCCCTTACGACCTTGAGATCAGTTTTGTACCTAAGATACCAATTAATCATAGAGGGAAGATTACATCGTGAAGCAAAATAAGAACAGCAAACTGGGCATGCCATACAAACATGTGATGATGGACATATATGTGTAGATGTAAATGTTCTATATGCTCCACTGATCACTCACCAAGAAATTAATGTGCTCAAATCCATCATGAATTGCGAGATTCCGAGCAAGCTCAATTGCGCCTTCGCTGTAGTCGATCCCAGTCAGATCAGAAAACCTGCATGTTGTACATTAATACATGAGTGCTGGTCTATCAATGCAAAGTCACACTTTGACATTTACTCAGCATACCCTTGTTTTGCAAGCTGCTGCAAGAGTCTGCCACTCCCAGTTCCAATGTCAAGTACACTGCAGCTAGGCAAATCCTTGCTTGAACACAAATTTTTGGTCCAGCCTACACGGACATCCATGACCTCAGTGCCAAACCTGCAAATTCACACGAGTTTTGATAAACGGTAATATTAGTTTGAATCCACAAAACAAAGAAAAAAATACACGGTTTATATCAGCATCGCTCCTGAAATGGGAAATTGATGTAAAGTGGCTGTTTGTCCAAGCTCCGGCCCAATAGAGGAAAAGATCTAGGTTCTCATTATCTCTTTTTCTCTTAATTTTGACGATGGGCGGTGAACATGGATTATACCAGACAACCCTCTGGTACAAGATAATAATCACCCACATTACTTGGAAGTAAAAAATGGTACAGTTTGAATATAGATGGGAAAAGGTTTCTTACACAAGATAATAATCGCCCACATTACTCATATAGAAACTTGGAAGTAAGAAAAATGGTACAGTTTGAATATAGATGGGAGGTTTCTTATTAGCATCTCAACTAAACTCCCTGAATGGGTCTAATGGCTAGTTTGAGGAAGGGAACTTGCGAAGCTGTGATGCTCAGCATAGCAGAAGCTAATATATTGTGGAAATATTTACTACATCAGTGCTATGGATCCTAAATATGTTTCTTATTAAAATATTCAGATCTAAGTGAGAAATCGAGATGTCAAACGGACCCCGATTGCCATGCAAATGCAGGAAGATTCTCCATCTCTATAACGAAGTACGGTGTGTTGTTAGCAAGCATTACATTCTTCCATCATGCTCCTTACTGCTAACGTTCTTAGCAAACCCAAACCAAATTATGCTGCGAATGTCCCAGGAACAAAGCAATTATCACCGGGAAACAAAGGCTGAACAGCAATGCATATACAAATTTGGGTTAGCTGGAAGAATCTTACCAGTCATCAGCATGGCTGCGTTCATGGAAATTAGCAACGTCCTCAGCATAAGCGCCATCCTGAAAATTCTGCAAGCCCAGCATCGGAGGCTCAACATCGCTGGATTCAGGTACATCCTTGTCGAAACTGTTCAGGATTCAAGCACCAACGGTTAAGATATTTGTGGAGACTAAAACACAATAAATGAGAGATCATGGGACCAAATCACGCTTCAAGGCGGGATAATTAGCCCCTTCTCCCAACACGAGGAATCAGATCACAGTGTCTCGGACATTTCTCAGCGAAAGAACAAACGAATTGGGGAAAATGGGGTAAAATCGGTGCACCTGAAGTCGGGGGAGGGGTTGACGGCGACGGACGCGGAGGGCGCGGGCGCGGAGGAGGTGGAGGCGGAGGAGAGGAGGACCTCAGCTGTGTCGGCGTAGCGCTGCTCGTCGTCGAGAGTGCTGCCGTAGTCGCTCTTGATCGACCACGAGTCCGCAGCCACCGACCGATCGTCGTCGGACGCCATCTCTCCCGGGGGGCCAGGAGGTCCCCCCGCGCCGATGGTTCCCCAGACACCGGCGGCTACCATCCGCGTCGGGAAGATCTCCGGCTCCTCCGGCGGCCACCGAATCCCAGCCATGGCGCTCGCCTCGCCTGAACCCTAGCCGCGTGACGTCGTCGTTTGCTTGCCCGCGTGTTGTGTCCGGAGGACGGGGAAGAGGGATGCGAGGTAGCTGGTGAATGACAGGTGGGCCCCTTAGTGATCAGCCCACGCGTCGGTGCGATGGCTGGTTGGGACGTCGTCTGGTACAAGAATGTGCAACTGAGCTATGGGACCCATTAACAGTGGGACCATGTGATAGTGAGAGTGAGCTAGAAACGGTGCGGTGCGTGCCGGATTGGGCTGCAGGGCGTTGGTCCTCTGAACTGGGCTACCTTTTCGATTTTTCTGTTGAGGAAATAGCCCGTCAGCTGACTCTTTAGGTGGATTGGGCCAAATTTAGAATAGCCGGAGTTTGGTTACATAAAAAAAATAAACTGCCTTCTCTGAAAAATAAACTGCTATGTTTTTTTTCTATAAACTCCTATGCTTTTTGTCTATATAAAAGGATAAACTGCAACATTTTTTCTCCACAAATATATAATTATGAATCCTTCCGATTTTCTCTGCAAAAGAAAAATATTTTAGTTCACAATGGTCCTCTGATAAATTGCCCATCTGCTACTGTATCATAATGGTCCTCTGATAAACTGCCAATCTGCTACTGTATGGCTAAATTTAAACTGGAACAAAAATTATATGGGTAAATTATAGTCCAGGAATCTCTGATTATGTCATCTATTCTATTTTGCTTAATTGTATATGTTCTTGCAAGTTGCAGCAACTGAGAGCCGGTATGTTGAGTGTTTTCTATCATTACAGGTAGACGATATGCTGTCATATATCTTACGAATATCTCCTTGTTTGCCTCCAAGCAACATGACCTACAATAAGGACCAGTTTCAGATATGCTCCCATTTTTTCCCCCTAACAAGTAGCATGTACAGCTGAGGTCCAATAAGCATTTGGCAAACATATCTTTCCAAACTTAGCATACAGCTCCTAACATATGCGCTCTCTACAACCTGTGTGCCGTCTGGCTAGTACCCCACAGAGTCACCCATATAAACAAAACCAACCAACTGTAGCATATAAAATTTCTAAAGGATATCGTCGCCGCCTCTCCCTTTTTTTTCCCTGGTGCAACCGTTTACCATAGTATTTGTAATGTTAGGTGACAATATCAACACAAAAATCTACTCTGCAGTGCTGCGAATTTTGAAATCTATATTTGCCTTGTACGTCAATACAAAAGGGTAAACTATATTGGAAAATAAAATGCCAAAATATAAATGGTACACAAATCGATAAATATGATATGTATATTTTTTTGCATTTTCTTTTCATGCATATGTCCACATTTTAGTTTAGTCCTGCTGTCCTGGCAAAAGAGAAATAAATTGCTGATCTTTCTTTAGAAGCACTTGGTTAAGTGATTTTTTTTTTTGACGGTCACTTGGTTAAGTGATTAACATTAGCTTCCGTGTAGATAGGCATGCCGGTTTTCCAAACAACAGTAATATATTAGTTACTAGGAAAATCATGTAAACAAAAGGTAACATTCTCATTTGAACAGTAGAAAAATGATTCTCATCCATGCAAATAGCTGAATTAGCCTGAAATTGCCAAGTCACAAATTAACAAGGCGTCAATGTGGTAAACAGCACCATAAAGATGCGCACCCAAATTCTTATTTTCCTATCAGCACAAAATTGACAATCAATTTGCCAGCAGTGCGTGTGTAGACCAAAAAAATGGCTTTACAAAAAACCAAAAAGGCAAAGAGAAAAGAATAGCTGGAAGCTAGCTACTGTACACTCGAGAGCCAGCTCAGTCTAGCTGCCGCCCGCCTAACACCAGCGAAACCAAAGCTGCCCACTTCTCTGCGGCTGGCGCCCCGGTCAACCGGCCGCCGCGTCATGGAACCTCCTCGATGGTGTCCAGCGCCGGCTGCCACGGCCGGTGCCGCCTCATCCCGGCGGCGGCTCGTGACGATTTGCCGACGCCGGCGGCGGCCCGTTCGGGTTTATCGCCGGCGCCGAGATCGCCCGCCTCGAGCAGGCCGAGCATCGGATAGACCTTGGCGCCGCCGTCGTTGCCGCCGTCCTTGGACTGTCTGTTCGCGCCCCGGTCATGGTGGTGGTCGCGGCCGCGGGTGGCGGTGGTGACGATCCTCTTCCACGCCGACGCGGCGGCCGTGGCGGCGTGGGACTCGGAGAGCGCGGCCATCTCGTCGTCGGTGAGCACGGAGTAGAGCATGTCCATGGGCAGGAGGAAGTAGGCGTGGCGCGGCCGGAGGAGCTCGTCGGCCGCGACGCCCGGCACGCGGCACCCGACGGCGAGCCGCGCCGAGTCGCAGACGAACTGGCCCGGGTGGTCGCGCATGAGCTCCGACGCGCGCACCGGTCGCGCCAGCCGCGTGACCGTGCCGTCCGAGTGGATCACCTTGGTCGCCGCCGACGACGATGACACGCACTCGCCGCCGCCGCCCGCCTCGGGCGCCATTGAGATGCACAGCGCCGTGTTCCCCATAACCCGCGCGCTCAGTCAGAGATCGGAGAGAGGCAGAAGAGGGCGGGAGAGGAGAGGAGAGAGAAGGGGAACGATCGAGAGGGAGATATGGCGATGGCGTATGTATACGATGCAACAGCCGCGGCGACAGGGTGGCCGAGGACGAGTTGGTGCGGTGCATGCATGCAAGCGGACAAGCAAATGATTAGTTTGCAGCAGGGGTTAGGAGCAGCAGCCTGCTGGCTTTGCTCAATATAATACCAACAACTAGCAGACCAAATCGCCACGGGTCATTTACGGCTTAGCAAAAAACTAATCAACGGCTTCGCGCTGGTTAACTACGTGGCGCCGAGAGCAAGCGAGACAGCTGCGCGCTCGGACAAAAGCGAGCTGATTCAGTGGCGGCGTCAAGCTGAGCATGCATGCACAGCTGCACTTGGACCAGGGGTCTTGGTGGGACGTCACTGTATTGTATCCGATGCTCTAGCACTGACATATGTTAATCCGTGGGGCTCTCGGCCGAATATGTTTAGCAGCTGCTAATGGAACAAACTGCTTTCTGACGGACTGCTGATTAGAATAGGGGAGTGCCTGACAGAGTCCGGCATCAACGACCGCTTTGGCGCTGCAGTGCGAGCTAGCGATTGTTGAGTTGGAGGTCATAAACTGGTTGGCATAACTTGTTAAGTATCAGAATAATCAGAAATTTTGATCTAATGCAGAGTAGAATAAACAGAGAGTTTCAGAATAAGCAGAGATGAAACAGAGTTTCAGAACTGATAAGCAGAACTTGTTTAGTTTAGGAATAAGCAGAAATTTTGGTTTAATGCCGAGGAGAATAAACAGAGTTCCAGAACAAGCAGAACATTCGGTTTAATGCAGAGCAGAATAAGCAGACATGAACCTTGTGTTTCAGAACAAGCAGAACATTTGGCTCAATGCAGAGCAGAATAAGCAGAGAGTTTCAGGATAAGCAGAGATTAATGCAGGAGAGCTGCTAATTCTGCTGAGGATGTCTGCCTTGATCGATCAGCAGAGTTCAACCGTTCACAACAATTTCTTTTTGCTCCCTTTTGTTTCAATGAACAACCAACACTTTTAATGATCAGGATTACTACAAAGACTGCACATTCATCGCTCGCTCTGACTTTTGCAGTGGACCAAGGTGTCTCTGTTTAATAATCAGCACGATAGCGGTCGTTCGAGCTGAAGACCTAACTAATTCCAGTTCGATGGAGCATAGAATTTCCTTAATTAACACATCATTTTTCTATTATCCTCTTGCGCTAGGTAGACGATTAAACAAAGCGAGAGATATGGAGTGTGGGAGTTGCGAAGACTCGGCGTGGCGTTGTCCAGGAGGGACATCCAGCTTGCACGCGACCTACTGAAAATCAGAGGATTCTGGCGTTTGGCCCCCCATATATTCCCCAATCTCTGCCTGTCTGTGATCGGTGTTGGCGACGGCCATCAAGGACTTGGAATCGAAGGAGAAATTTATTATGCTTTCTCCGTACGGTAAAAAGTTCTAGTATATGTGTAGAGGTTTTAGAATCACCGGGGAATTAGAGACGAGGCAAGTGGTGGTCAAAATCATATGATATCTATAGGTAATCATATGGAATTGTATACGTGTAATCATATAGTAAACACGATGTCATTGATATAACTGTTGTGCTGACGTGCACTGTTTTTGCTTTCTAGGGAGCTAAACCACATCATTTGGGAAATGCATTTGTTCATTTGGTTGTGGAGTTAGTTCTTCGATGACAAGGATGTTCAGTCAGCGATCAATCTTAAGCCTACGTTTTGTCTATTGTGTATATGTTATATCGATCCACTATTTTGGTTTGTGAGAGTGATTTTATAAGCATAGCACCCCCACCCCCAACCAAATCGAGATTTCCCTTCTAATTACGATCAAATCCAAAAAAAATCATTTCTTAATATATCTAATAAACATGTTAAATCATGATATAATGTACTCATGTGTCGGATTTAAGAATTTTAGTGTCAAAACACTTATTTCATATGTGAACCATCGGATCACAACAACCGAATAGTTGTAGACTGTCACGTCGCCTCCTTGGGGCATAGAAGGGTTTTTTTTTTTCGAATGCAAGAGGTACAAACCCCTTACAGACTCTGAAAGACAAACTAAAATACAAAAAAAAAAAAATCTATGTATTTTACTCATCTTCAACATCACCTTTCGAATTGACGCCGTCGAAGAGCAAAAACCAAATCGAAGCCATTGTCTCTCCAACCGCAGATGAGAGATGCCAAATTTTGTTGAAGATACACCGCCTTAAAACTCAATGTCAAGACGGATCTAATTTGTTGAACGAGAATCGAACACATCTCTATCAATAGGAAGAGAGGTAGATCCCATCTCACTAGCCCTTCACCGTGGCCGGATCGGGCCACGACAAAACGAGAAAAGGGACCAGAGAACCTTATCCTACGGCGACAACACCATCTCCGCCACACAGTTGCCGTTAGGACACACAAATCTCTATGTCGTTTTGCTGAGAAGGATACCTCCGCCATCGCCGTCATCGTCACCTTCATCGGAACCGCCATGGGAAACCAAAATCGCCTAACCTAAACCTAAGATCCTAACACCGAAGAATACAACATGGGTAGACTCAAACTCTAAACCTAAGACTCGAACTACTAGTAATACCACTAGAGAGACGAACCTCGCTCTCTCTGGTCGCTGGCGTAGAAGAGTTCACCTTTTTTTTGGTTATATCAAAATCTATGCTTATCGCCATATTGGGCAAGATTGAGAGGCTTTGAATAATTGGCTTAAATCATCGAGAAGCTGGGCATCAGGCTCGATGGTAAGGAAGCCGGTGGCTAGCTAGTTCAGATGAGAAGGCGTGAATGGTGCCGCCGCTTGCCAGCTCCACCTCTAACGATAGCATACTACCTCGAATACGTGCCTAACCATTGGCATAACTTGCAATTGCGTCAGGTTACCTCGGTGTGTACGTAGTACCATGCAGTCATGCAGCAGCTTCGGTGCTGTACGTCATGCAACATGTTTGGCATGAGCATGAACTCTCCGCATGCATTAATTTGAGTCCGGATTAGTCCGTCTCGCACCGGATCAAATTGTTACACGGAGGACGGAGCCCGTAGCCATGTCAATCTGTAGCATCAAATACAACTAGGACATATAGAAACACGAGCAAAAAATAGTTAGGATTGCTCACGGCGGATCAGAGCAGCAATGACGACGATGATGGGCAGCTCGCCGCAGGATCGTAGCGACTGGGCTGGCCTGCCCGTGGATCTCCTGCGATGCGTGTTCCAACTCCTCAGCAGCGTCCCTAGCCGCATCTGCATTCGCGGCGTGTGTCGCTCGTGGCGGGCAACCGCCGACGTCGTGAAGGATGAACGCGCGGCGCTGATGGCGATGCCGCCGCCGTGGGTGGTCATCCCCCACGGCAGAGGATGCAGCAAGTCCTTCACCCTCCTCTCCATCCCGACCCTGCAGGCGTTCCCCTGGACGCCGCCGGGCGGCGCGGGGCTGCGCTGCGTCGGCTCCAGCGGCGGCTGGCTCGCCGGCGCTTACATCGACGCCGGCCGCATGAAGCGGGTGGCGCTGGTGAACCCGATCACCGGCGCGCGCGTCGAGGTGCCGGCGACCCTGGGCCCGGCCTTCGCCACCGCCGCCAGGTACGAGGTCGCCGAGTTCCAGGAGTTTGCGCTGTGCCGCGCGTTCCAGAAGGTGGCCTTCTCCCCCAACCCCACCGAGCAGGACTTTGCCGTCGCCGTGGTGACCCACCTGCAGCGCCCCTTCCGGTTCGGGAAGGCCGTGGCGTTCGCGAGGGCCGGCACCCAAGGCTGGTGCGCGCTCGCCGAGCTCCCCAGGAGCACAGCCACAGCCTGGACGTCGCGTACCGCGACGGCAAGTTCTACTACATAACCTCGTGCCGCCAGGTGTGGGTGGTCGACATGGCCGCGCCGGACCCCGCGCCGGCGCCGCTCACCAGATTCGAGCCCGCGGTGGCGACGCCCGGCCGCCGTCACGTCAGCTGCAACTACCACATCGCCTTCTCCGGCGACGGCGCGCTCCACGTGGTGTGGAGCCCGGCCATCGCTCACCGCGCGGACTCCGTGTACATGCTCGCGCAGCTGTACGACCCGGGCTCGTCGTCGTCGCCGTGGACGGAGGCGCGCCCGTTGCGCGGCCAAGCCTTCCTCGCCGGCGACTTCAACCAGACGCTGTGCGTGCCCGCGGGTGGCCACGGCGCGTGGCTCAAGCCTGGCTCCGTCTACTTCACCAACACCACGCTCTGCTCCCTTCTCGCGAAGCATCGCGAGAGTAAGCTTAACCGCGACGCCGGTGTGGGTGTGTGGCGGTTCGACATGACCACCGGAGACATCGGACGGCCATCCCAAGTTCGGAAACCACCAGTCGTCGTTAGGCGGCAGCCACTAGACTTCAGCTTGCCGGCATGGACCATGCACCAAGACGTCATGGACGCCGACCCGACACCCGAGGAGACATGGAAGAAGTACCTGCAGCTGGCATTGGACTGGAGCACGGCCATTTGGTTTATGCCTTCCCTGCGATGACGGTAGCATAAATCGTGTCCAATATTATGATAACAATTCGAAGTAGAGCATATTTATGAGTGCAATGCTTTTTTACGACCATCCAACATTTTGTAAGTAAATATACACATGTTATATTCATAATCCAAACCTTGATATCTACTACTAATAAGTTTGTCCGGCGTGTTTCGTCAGCCCAGCAGGACGAAATTACTGTCGAACGCACGATTAAGCATCGCGCGGTCGTCCGCCATTGCGTTCTCTCGTTAACCAGGGTCGTCAGACCACGACTTTCGTCCCTCTGCTTGCCAAGTCTGATTCAGCTTCCACCGAACGAGTTCAACTCCGCCTCAGCCTGAGTGTCCCTACGAGTTGCGCACCGGTAGCGGCAATATAAACAGGACGCTACGAGGACAAAGCCTATGGAGCCTGGACGATCGCCGCTCCTTCTCCATGATTGCACTGCTGGGCGTCGCATGCTGCAGCCACATCACGGTTTGCCCCGCGTCCTCCAGCTTCGCCTTGATGAGGTCACGGCGTTGTTGGTCCTATCACTGGTTTAAAGGCGATCGTAAATTTGATCTTCTTTCATTGCCTCGCAATGAAGTATTACGGCGGATGACAAGCCGCCGCCGTACCGACCGCCGGTTCCACCGTGGCGGCGCGGTATGACCGCTCAGAGAAGATCGCCGGCGGCGTGTTCTGGGAGGTGTACAAGGCGCGCAACCGTTACCGCGGTGGTAAGGGCGTGGCGGTGAAGCACCGACCGCCGATTCCTGAAGACGGAGCTCCACGAGCTGGCACGCGCTCCGCGGCCACCGCGCGTTCGTCGGGATCAGGGCCGTCCACACCGTCGCATCCCGCTCCGATGTCGACTGCTTCCTGGTGATAGAGTACGTGGTGCGGCGGAATCAGCTTGAGCACTTGCTCCGCTGGGAAACATTCGGCGAGGGCGAGGTGCGTGGGGCGGTGGCGCGGCTGCTCGGCGGCCTCCGGTGGGCGCACGACGTCGCGGGCGTGCTGCACCGCGACGTAGAGCCGGACAGCGTCGTCATCTCAGAGGCTCACCGCGGCGGCGGCGCTCGACTTGCCCTGGTTCAAGCCGCGTCGTCGTGGTGGTTTTGGTGGATCGGTGCTGCCGTGTAGCGATCTATATTTCGATTCCTGATCATTTTCTGAGCTATGTTCCTTGCATTGCATGTTTGATCCTTCTTGCCGTCATGCTGCAGGCCACCCTAATTCTCCTTCTTTCATCCTTTTTGTAAACAAAGCTGAGTTGTGTCACATTTCATGCCAATGCTTAGAGTATGTCATGATCAAGATCGTCTTGGGTAAAGATATCAACACTGATGTTCTCTCCTTCTGAAGTCAAATATGATCTCAATTCATTTCATGTCAACATCAGTGAATGAAAGACCATTCAGTTGGACCTGTGCTTGGCTACATCATGGTATATCTGCTGATTAGGTTTGCAGCTTTCTTAAGAGTTGAACCTTATTCTAATACAAAGATGCAGGTCATTCGTATGTGACTCCGGTTCGGGTCCTTCATGAAACGGGCCAGTTATAATTAAGTTTAGATTAATAAACAGATTTGTGTTAATTCCCAAACGAATATTATTAATACAGATTCTTACATATTTCCTCTTGGTAAGATGGAAAATCAATTCTCAAATTCTATTTTATTAACTTCAATGAAACTGATGTTCGTTCAAACAATTTCAATGGAACTGATTTTCATAACTTTATGATTCTTCCATATTTCAAGATGAAAGATCCATTTTCATATAGCATTGGTTGGGCACTAGATAGCTACTTTAATTCTTGTTCAAGCAGAAGGTATATATATTACATCAAGAAACAGGTATATTTGGGCACCTATTAAGTAATTGTATTATTTTTATATATTATTTTAGATAGCTTCTTTTTCAAGAGGAATAATATTGCTTTGATCGTGACATTTTTTGTTTCCCATTGCAACGCACGGACAATTTGCTAGTCCATATATAATTTCTAAACATAAGAAGCTGAGTTTGTCTCAGTTGGCTAGGCGATGAAAGATATTGGTATTGCACTTCTAACCATCTAAGGGCCTGTTTGTTTCAGCTTTTCAGCTAGCTTTTCCAGCTAAAAAGCTGGCTAGCTGAAAAGCTGAGCAAACAACAAACTTCTGACCTGACTTTTGGAGTGCTAAAAAGTTGACTTCTGATGAAATGAACAGCTGAAAAGCTTGCTTAGAGCTGTTTTTCTGACTTTTGGCATGCTGAGGAGCTTAATATATAGAGGAAATTCCCTGTATGACCTCAAAAGAAATCGCGATGCCGTCTATAGCCTCAAAAGAATCGAACTTACTTCTGAGGCCCAAATCATTTTTTACGTTCCCTCTGTGGCCTTCCGTAACATTCACAGTCAAAAATGACATGCAACCAACGCGAAAGGTCCTTTATACCCCCGCCCTCTCTCTTTCTGTTCTGATCGAGATCGACGAAATAATTGAAAAAAAAAGAAAAACAGACGAGCGCTCGACCGGCGATGGAGGACGGCGCCGGCATCGGGGCGCCAGGCTCGCCCACGCCACCTCGACAGCGCTCCCCGCGGCCGCGACCATCGCCAAGCTCGCCGCGGCCTTCGCCGCCCCGCCTCGACGGGCCTCGCCGCGGAGTCCCGATGCGCCGCATGGCCTTCAGATGCGGCGGCGGGCTATTGCGGCAGGGTCGCCCACCTCGCTGCGGCCGCGGGCTGCTGCGGCAGGCTCGCCGACCTCGCTGCAGCGGCGGGCGGCGGCAGGCTCGCCCTTGCGGCCTGCGGGGGATCCTGGCGTGGATCCTAGCACGCCCGTGTGTCCACGCCATGCTGAGGGAGCCCAGGTTGTCAATGTTGGTACCACCAGCCAAGCTGTAGCCTTGCAGAGCCTCCAGAACAACAACCACCAGCCTGACTGGCATGAAGGGTGATACTTTAGATTGGACTCTACCAATAATTCTGAAATGCAACAACTGAAATGCAAAAACAAGCCAAGATAAAAATTTGAAACAAAAATACACCTGTAAATTAATACTCACTTTCACACAATTATTTTAAATGTAAATGAAGTCATATTTGAATCAGGGGTAAAATGGTACTTTTACTATCTAGTTAACACCGTTAAGGACACAAACTAACGGAAGGGTCATGGAGGGAAGGCAAAAATGATTTTAGGCCTGATAAGGAACTTCAGTTCTGAAAGGGCCATGGAAGGAAGCTTCATTTCTTTTGAGGCCATACAGGAAATTTCCTCTAATATATATTACAAAAATTAACATTAAAAATCTAACAGCTAGCTTTTCAGCTACTTAAATAGCCAGCTTTTTCAAAAGCTCAAAAGCAACAGCCCAAACAAATAGGTCCTAAGTTCAAGACCTCTTACTCTCAAATTTGGGTATTTGGGTTGCCAAAGTCGTAGTCTAGACCGAGCCAGAGTAGACGGTCGTGTGCATAGGACATAAAAATTGTCAGAGATGAAAATTGGACAAGGCTACCGTCGCCTCGGGTGCTACCGTTCTCGATCTAGTATAGACTTAAGAAGATCCCTCGCAAGAGTTTTTTTTTTTGTGCTACCGTTCTCGATCTAGTATAGACTTAAGAGGATCCCTCGTAAAAAAAAAAACACTCGTAAGAGTGTTTGTGTGCGAGAGAGAACATTGTGTTCTTATCCAAAAGATTAGGGGGATTTTGCCACGTAACAATGACACTGGTTTTTCCTAAGAGACACTAAAAAGTTGATAACGTTCCAAAATCCATAAAGACATACGGCCTGTGGCAAAATTTTCTAAGGAACTGCAAACACGGTTGTATAGTCCTCGTTGGTGAAATTAAACACATTTACTTGCGGCGAAAGGCTTGTAGCCTAGTGGTTACAAGCGTCTGAGTAGCACCTCAAGTCTTGAGTTCGACTTCCTGTGAGAGCGAATTTTTATAACTTAATGGCATTGTGCTTTTAGTGGTATAGCCGACGCTCCCGTCGATAGCGAGGCGACAGTGGTGACTTCGTCAATCTCGAGGATTTACAGCTTAGGCTTCAAAGATGCTCATAAAGGTAAGTTGCGTACGGTATTCACCAGAGTGATTATTAAACACATTTTCTAGCGAAAAGAATAACAATTTACTATCGTTGCCCTCTTGATCATGCTGGGCCCCCTTTGTGAATGACATATGGGTCCATCTGAGTCAATCGACAGCCGCATGCGACCCAACGGTCAAGTCACTTTCCCAAACGCAGTGTGCGGCCTGCGGCGCAGCTCCTCCCCAAATTCGAACCCGCCTTTTCCCCTCCTCGCCTCAATCGCAAGGCAGTTTCAATCCTCTCCACCCTCGCCTCCTCCTCCTCCTCCTCTCTCTCCGCAGCTGGTTCCCGTCCCCGGCCGCCACACCGTGCTGCTTCGCGTCGCGGGCGCGCGCTGTTTCGTCGCCCTCAGCCCCGTCGAGATCCTTCCTGTCCGCGGAGGCCGGGGTGGCGTTTGGTGTTCCAGCTTGCGGGCGGGCCGCGGGCGATTCAGGTTGTGCCGTGCGGCCGCGGATCTGGAGCACGGACGGACCTCGATGATCCAGTGGCGGACACGGAGTTAGAGCGCGGCCGGCAAGGCGGACAAGGGGTTGGAGGCTTGGAGCGCGGCGGCGCGGTGGACATGGGGTTGGTGGCTTGGAGCGTGGCAGCGTGGCGGACATGGAGTCGGAGCGCGGCGTCACCGTGGCGCCGCGCGTCGGCGGCAAAGGAGGACCAGGCTACCGTGCATCACCAAAGGGTCCGGTCACTGCTCCCGGCTCAGCGACGCGGTAGCGCCCTCCTCCTGCTGTCGCGCTTCGTCGAGACGCGGCGGAGGCGCAGCGCGCGGTGGCTGCGCCACTTCAACGCGGTGTCATGCTTCAGCCTGGACGCCGCGGCGGGTATCGGAGGCGCAGCGCGCTGAGGTGGCGCCACTACAGCGCCGTGTCGCAGCCTGGACCCCACGGCGGGTGCCAGACTCGCGGAGCCCTGAGTCGATGCGCGCCCACGACGACGCCGGTCAACGGGAGGCGGCGGTGCGCGCCGCACTTCTCTTCACGAGTTCCGCCGACGGGACGATCAAGGCGTGGCGGCCGGAGGACGAGAGGAAGGGCCGCACGCGGCACGCCGTGGAGCGGAAGGGTGGTGTCATGCGGCGCGTCGGGTCCGGCGCGCGCCGCGTCCGCGCAGTTGGTGTCGAGTTCATTGCGGAGCAAGTGCCTGGTCCGTCCGATCTCAGATGTGCGGCCATCAACCGCCTATATAAGGCGCCCGCTTCCCGTCCCCTCTGTCATCGTCGTCATTCCACAACAGCACCAAAGCTATGGAGCGCGCCTCGTCGTCCACGGCGTGCTCCTCCTCCTCGTCCTCCGACGCCGCTCCGACGGGGGGCCGTCCCCCGCCAACCTTGGCGGTAGGGGAGCTCGTTCACCTCTTCATCCCCGGCATCGTGCCTTTGCCGGCTACCGTTGAGTTCGTGGCGGAGGAGGTCTGTCTCAAGGTGGTGGTGCCCCTGAAGGGTCCTCGCATTAAAGTTGGCGCCGCGGCGGAGATGAGGGCCAATGGTGGCCAGTGGTTGGGGACAATCTCTTGGTTCCAGAACGATCGCCTTGGCGATGAAGAACCAGGCTTCTACCACTTCGTGTGGATTCCTATGGACACATCACCAGGTTCGCTTGTTGTTCTTGATTCTCCTTGTTCGACTGTAAGGAGCCCTCGCTTGCTACACTCTTGGATAGCATTGCTCGATTTTCTCTCTTCTGGTTGCATGAAATCGCCACTTGCTTGCTCTTTGCCTCTCTTCTCCTGAAAGAATTCCCCTCTTCGTTTCTTGGTATTCCATGAATTCACGTTTCGAACCAATTTCGTTGATCTTGTGAGGAACCATGTTGAGATGTGCCATGGTTCATAATGTGATGAGTAATTGACAACGAATGAGTTTGAGTTGAACTTGAGGTTCGGGTTTGAATTGCGAGATTTTGAGGGTTGCATGAGCATGCATATTGATTATGTTTATGGCTAACCGGAGTTGGTGAAGGTGATGGGAAGTATGGAGAAGATGGAGAAATGTGTTTGCTTGTCTAATGATGTGTAGGTCAATGGAGTCAACTTGATGGTCAACGGCGAGAGGATCGGGAGGAACAAGCGGGAGGCTTGGGTCCGGGCGATCGAGAGGCCGGGTGAGGTCAAGGGTGATCCACACCGTACACGTGTCGGACAAGAAGCACGGAGGGTTTCGCGGTTTGGCCTCAAAACGGTGGAGGTGATGAAGACGGCGGGTTGACCAAGTCAAGAGGCGAACGAGAGGCCGAGTCAAGTGAAGGGTCCCGACGGGCTGGGACGAGAAGACTTGACGGCAAGGTTCGCGGGACGAGGTGACACGCGTCGACATCGAGGTGGTTTCCCGGTTTATGCCTCAAAACCGGCGGGCGGACGGTTTCCCGGTTTGGGCCTCAAAACCGGCGGCGGCGCATGATGGTGTACGTGGCACCATCGTGGAGGTTGCGTCGAGGCGAAGCGAAGTCGTGAAGGGCCCGATGGCGTTCGGGCGAAGGAAAAAGAGTTGGACGATTTTGCCCCTAGTGGTAGGTGGGAGTATGTAATACCTTAGGGGTATGTTGGGAAAGAGGAAATGCCCATATAGGGAGGTGGAGTTGGCTGGCCACCTGAAGCTTTGAGGGACCAAGTCATTTGCATCTAGGGATAGGACTAGCTAGGGGAGAGCTAGAGAGAGATGAGAGGAGAGGGAACAAGGTGAGAGCTTGTATCTTCAACTTTCAACAAGAGAGGGAGGAAGAGGGCGGCGCCCTAGCCATGTACCTATGAATCTCGTGATTGAATCAATGGAATGATGTTTGTTTGAATCAATCTCGTGCTCTTGTTCTTCCTCCCCATCTTATTCCCGAATTCATCTTTTTCCCCATTTTCGTAGCTATTTTCGGGTGATTTTTCGATCTTCCTTTTGGCTGCGATTTGGGTCGGTTTTCTTGGATGGATTCGGAGCTAGGACGTGTGGGAACATGCCTTGATTGATCTTGCACAAGATCTCCCCACGAGCACCTCGAATTTGTGGATTTCGTCCAAGTTTGACCAAACCCTTGTTCTTGCACGTGATCTGAAATTCGAGGGGTTTTGGTTGGGTTTTTGGTATGGATCCACTTGGATGAGGTTCCCAATCCTGTCACGCACCTAGGGTTCAAGTTTGGTGATTTTTGGAGGTCGTTTGATTGGGTTTTGGATTTTGGAGCAACCGGTCGCGCGTTTTCGTTCTTGCTGTTCATCGCCTACCGGACTATCCGACCGAGTATCGGAGTATCCGGACCTGGTACCCGACCGAAGTATCCGACACATTACCGGACTATCCGGACCTGATACTCACCGGACTATCCGACAGCTTACCGGAGTATCCGGTCCTGGTATCCGATCGGAGTACTCGACCGGAGTATCCGACAAATTGCCGGACTATCCGATAGGGGGTTTCTGTACCCGGTACGGTATCCGACCGGAGTATCCGACAGTCTACCGGAGTATCCGGCGCCGGAGTATCCGACTTGATACCGGACTGTCCGATAGGGGATTTCTGGACTTGAACTTTCAGATCGTCTCATGGAGTTCGATTTCGCTTGATTTGCTTCCGCAGGAGTTCTTACACCTTCCTTGATCACTCATAGGATCAGCACAACACTCCTCATGTGTGTGTGTGATCTTGGTGATCAATCTTGAGGCGGGTCGGGACATAGGCCGAATTCTTTGCAAGAATTTTTATCGGCTCCCATTCACCCCCCTCTGGTCGCCTTCTCGGTCCTTCTATTGGTATCAGAGCCGGTGTGATCACTTGTTGAGCTTAACCGGCTTTGTGATCCGAAGGCGACATGGAGAAAGGTGCGATCAAGCTCTTGGTCTTCGATGGGGAAGATTTTCCCTATTGGAAGTCTCGCACTCAAGCCTATCTCATGAGTCAGGGCATCGGGATATGGAGCATTGTGCAAACCAACTACGAGATCCCGGAGAACATGGAGACGGCGCAACAAGGTGCGATCACTCAATTTGATAACAACTCTAAGGCTGTTAACATCTTGCTTTCCGCCATCGGTAGAAAGGAGTACGATCGCATTGCACACCTTAAGACCGCGCATGCCATATGGGAGACGCTTTGCTCCTATCATGAAGGCACTAACTAAGTTAAGACCATGCGTAGAGATTCGTACAACAGGCAGTACCAGACCTTTGCACAGTTGCCTGGCGAGTCACTAGATGCTACGTTTGCTAGATTCGAGTCCATAGTGTGTCATCTCAGAGCTTGTGGTAATCTTGTTTACACTGACAATGAGCGTGCTAAGCAATTGCTTTACTCACTAGATGAGAACACTTGGGGTGTGAAGATCTCCGCACTGGAGGAATCCCCCGACTTTGGCACACTCACCTGCGAGCAGCTCTATAGCAAGCTCAAGTCTCACGAGCTCTCTAGGAAGTCACGTCCGAACCACAATGCATCCACTAGTATGGCCTTGATGACTGACTCTCATGGTAATGCATCTTATGGGACTAACCCCTCTCACAAATCTACTTTGGAGTTTGCTCTCTCTTCTTTGGTTGCAGCTTCAGATGAACAGGTGGAGTCCCTTCCAGAGGAGGATCTTGCCTTGCTGATCAGGAAGTTCAAGCGCTCCTTCAACAACAGAAGAGATAGGAGAGGTGGTGATCCCCGTGGCTGCTACGAGTGCGGCGATCCTCGTCACTTCATCGCCGACTGCCCCAAGCGGAAGAAGAAGTTCGACTACACCGACCGCCAAGGAGAAGAACCCAAGAAGAAGAACAACTTCTTCAAGAAGGGCAAGAACACCAAGAAGAAGATAGCGAAGGTGGTCGCAAGGGCACTTGTGGCTTCCCTCAGCGACGTCGACTACTCTACGGGCGACGATATCTCAAGCGCTGAGGAGGAGATGGAGAAGCCGGAGAAGTCAAAGGACAAGAAGAAGACTTCCGACTTCACCGGGCTCTGCTTCATGGCAAAGGATGATCCCTACTCTGACTCCGACTCCGAGACAAGTAAGGTATCACAAACTCGTGAGGAGCTCGTCTTTCAAAATGAATACTTGCGTACTGCATTGTTTGAGCAAGATAAGAAGCTAGTTGAGGCTGTGCGCAAGAATCGAAAGCTAAAGTCCAAGCTTGAAGATACCAATGTTGATCTTGCTTTTCTCAAGTCTCGTGTTGATGAGGATAGGGTGGTAGAGTGTGAGTCTTGTGCTGTTGTAATGAGTGAGCTGGTTTCTTTGAAAGATGTGCATGCTCAAGTTGCCGGTCAGCTTGAGAATGCTTTGAAAGAGCTAGAGGAGCTCAAGGCTCGACCTCTACTCTTGGGTGCTTGCAAGACTTGCCCTAAGCTCACACAGGACTTGGATAGTCAATTGTCCAAAGTCAAAGAGCTAGAGGCAAAATTGCTAAGTGGTTCTCGTGCTACACCACCACCATGTGTTGTGTGTGTTTCTCTGAAGAGTGATCTTGTTGCCACCAAGGATGAGAACCTAAAGCTATCCCAGGAAGTTGAGTACCTCACCACTCGCCTCACAAGAACCAAGGAGAGTGAAAAGAAAATCGAGAGTGACTTGCTGAGGGTTAAGAAAGGTTCAACTCAAGGATACAACTTGGGTTTGGGTTATGAGAGGTGTGAGAAGGAGAGTGAAAATGTGGGTAAGTTTGTACCAAGCTCCAACCTCCAAGATGAGAGTGAGAAACTTAAACCCACCGACACCTACTACCCATCAAACCCAAAGCCATCCTTTAACCCAAGAGAGGTCAAGAAACAAAAGCAACAATCCTACACAACCAAAACCAAAACCCAGGAATGTGTTTACTTGCATGTTTTGTGGTAGGGATGGTCATTTGGATGAGTTTTGCTTTAGAAGGAAGAGAATTGAAAGGAGGCAAGCTGAGTTAGCTAGGAATGCAGTCTATCATTCCTATGTTGACTATCCGCCTCACACTCCTTCTCGTGCTTACAGTGGACTTGGTCATCGCTCATATGACTTTGGTTCACGAAACAGAGGACTTGAGTCACGACGCTTTGATGGCCCACGTTTTCCCTTTCGTGGTGTCCATCCCCAGCGTGGATATGGTCATCCCTCATATGACTTGTATCCCCGTGACGCGTGGCGTGAGTCTAGACGCTTTGACGGACCACGTCGTCCTATCGTGGTACTCGTCCCGTGCGTTCCAATGATCAAGTGCATAGAACTGTTTTTACTTCTGCAGGTCGTGTGGTTAGGTGCTGGATTCCTAAAGCTTATCTCTCTAACCCCAGCACTGAGCCCTCGATCTTTTCTTCACGTTCTATGTAGGTAGCTGATGGAGGCCTGGAGGACAAGTGGTTGATGGACTCCGGTTGTTCGCGCCATATGACCGGTGATACTAGATGGTTCTCCAGCCTCACCCCGTGAAGCAAATTGACTATGTGACATTCGGGGACAACAAAAAAGGTAGAGTAAAAGCAATTGGCGCTGTCAAGGTAAATGACTCCTTCACTCTCAAGGAAGTAGCCCTAGTAGAGCATCTAAAGTATAATCTGCTTTCTGTTTCTCAATTGTTGGATGATGGAAATGAAGTGATCTTTAAGAGGAATGCATCTCGTGTTGTTGATTCGACTGGTGCTTTGATTTGCAATATTTCTCGAATTGACAGAGTTTTTCGTGCTGATTTTGTTTCTTCTTCTGGTTCTCACAAGTGTTTGTTCGCTCAACCTTCTTCTGAGCTTTGGACATGGCATAGGAGACTGGGTCACATGAGCTTTGACTTGTTGTGTCGCTTAAGTGGCCTAGGTCTTATCCGAGGATTGCCTAAGCTCAAATTTGAGAAAAATCTTGTTTGTGCACCTTGTCGTCATGGCAAAATGGTTGCCGCTTCTCATCCACCAATCAATTTGGTGATGACTGAGCAGCCTGGACAATTGCTTCATATGGACACTGTTGGTCCTGCTCGGGTTCGTTCAGCTGGTGGGAAGTGGTATGTTCTTGTTGTCGTTGACGATTTTTCTCGCTACTCTTGGGTCTTCTTTCTTGAGAGCAAGGATGAAGTGTTTCATCACTTTCGGAGCTTGGCTTTGAGGTTGTTCAAGGAACTCCCTGGTGCATTACGAGCTATCCGCAGTGATAATGGCACCGAGTTCAAGAACTCCTCATTCAGTGCTTTCTGTCTTGAGAATGGTCTTGAGCACCAATTCTCTGCACCTCGTGTTCCTCAGCAAAATGGCATAGTTGAAAGAAAGAACAGAACCCTTGTTGAGATGGCCCGGACGATGCTTGATGAGCATAGGACTCCGAGGCGGTTCTGGGCTGAAGCCATTAGCACCGCTTGCTATGTTTCTAATCGGGTTTTCTTGCGCTCAATTCTTAATGTGACTTCTTATGAGCTACGTTTTGGGAGGAAGCCAAGTGTTTCTCATTTGCGTGCTTTTGGTTGCAAGTGCTTTATTCTCAAGCGTGGCAATTTGGATAAGTTTGAGTCAAGATCTTCCGATGGCATTTTTCTTGGTTACACCCCACATGGTCATGCTTATAGGGTTTTGAACTTGGAAACTAACACCATCGTGGAGTCCTGCGATGTAACCTTTGATGAATCTATGCCTTGTACAAGTGGTGTTGTTGAGTGTGCAGGTGACAGGGAAATGGAAGAGAGCATCTTTGTAGACGGTGATCTACCGGCTCCAGGTGAAGATGAGGATGAACCACTACTTCCTACTACTTCGCCTGCTCCTGAGCCGGTCCCTGCTTCCACAGTTCAAGCAGAGGGTCCCGTAGCATCTACATCCTCTTCGGCGGCCGTCGATCCAGCTCCAGCCGTCGTCGAGCAAGCCCCAGCTGTTGTTGAGGGGGAGGTACGCTCCGAGAGAGAGGCCCCTCGACACATCCAAAGTCGACATCCTCCCCACCAAATGATCGGTAATCTAAATGAAAGGACAACAAGGTCGAGGTCTGCTCATATCGCATGCTTTACAAATTCTGCATTTGTTGCCTCCTTTGAACCTCGAGATGTTGGACACGCTCTTTCTGATTCCGATTGGGTCAATGTCATGCATGAGGAGCTAGAAAACTTTGAGAGAAACAAAGTCTGGACCCTTGTTGAGCCTCCTCCCAATGTAAATGTGATAGGAACCAAGTGGGTGTTCAAGAACAAACAGGGTGAGGATGGTCTAGTTGTGAGAAACAAAGCTAGGCTTGTGGCTCAGGGGTTTAGCCAGGTTGAGGGCTTAGACTTTGGGGAAACCTTTGCTCCTGTAGCGCGTCTAGAAGCCATTAGAATCCTGCTAGCCTTTGCCGCGTCTAAGGGCTTCAAGCTTTACCAAATGGATGTCAAAAGCGCTTTCCTAAACGGCTACATAGAGGAAGAGGTTTATGTCAGGCAACCCCCAGGCTTTGAAAATCCCAAGTACCCAAACCGAGTGTACAAGCTTCAGAAGGCTTTGTACGGGCTAAAGCAAGCACCTAGGGCATGGTATGCTAGGCTGAAAACCTTCTTGCTAGAGCGCGGGTTTGAGATGGGGTGTGTGGACAAAACCTTGTTTACCCTCAAGCATGGCACTGACTTTCTTTTGGTTCAGATATACGTGGATGATATCATCTTTGGTGGTTCATCTCATGCTCTTGTGTCTAAGTTTCAGGCAATGATGGAGAATGAGTTCATGATGTCCATGATGGGTGAGCTGACTTACTTCCTTGGTCTTCAAATCAAGCAATGCAAGCAGGGTACCTTCATTCATCAAGCCAAGTACACGAAGGACTTGATGAAGAAGTTCGACATGTCGGATGCGAAGCCCATGTCGACCCCGATGGCCACCTCCACCGTGCTCGATCCGGATCTTGATGGTGAAGCGGTGGACCAGCGGGAGTACCGAAGCATGATCGGCTCCCTCTTGTACCTCACGGCGACAAGGCCCGACATACACTTCGCGGTGTGTCTTTGTGCTCGCTTCCAATCTTCACCAAGGGAGTCTCATCGTCAAGCGGTGAAGCGCATCTTCAGGTATCTCAAGTACTCCCTTGAATTCGGCATTTGGTACTCTGCATCATCTACACTTTCTCTTTGTGGTTATTCGGATGCGGATTTTGCTGGGTGTCGAGTTGATCGGAAGAGCACTTCGGGTACTTGCCATTTTCTTGGGTCTTCTCTTGTTTGTTGGTCTTCTCGCAAGCAATCTGGCGTAGCCCAATCCACAACCGAAGCTGAATATGTTGCTGCTGCTAGTTGCTTATCCCAAATCCTATGGATGACTTTCACTTTGAGGGACTATGGGTTAACCTACAAGAGTGTTCCACTTTTTTGTGACAACACTAGTGCCATATGCTTATCCAAAGACCCAATCCTACATGGGAGAGTCAAACACATAGAGGTGAGATACCACTTCTTGAGAGATCATGTTGCAAAGGGGGACATCGAGCTTACATACATTGATACCCACAACCAATTGGCCGATATCCTCACCAAGCCCCTAGACGCCGAGCGCTTTGCATTTCTTCGGGGGGAACTTGGTGTTTGCTACCCTTATGGCATTGTTTGAGGGGGAGTTGGCTTCTTTGTAAATATGTATCTTACTTTTCTCGCATTTGCATTGCATTGTAAGATAAGCATCATGTATAATATGCATCTTTAGAAGAAGCTTCAACCTTTATGTCTCCTTGTATTTATTGTTGCTATGATTGAGTTTGAGCTAAGTTGTGTGGTTGCTAGTAGCAAGCTTTTAAACTTAGGCTCTTTTAGATAGTATGGCATAGTTTCATTTGAGCAAGCTAGCTAAATTTTGAGATGAAAATTGGCTTTTGTGAGGCTTATGATCTATGCATGCCTATGTTTGTTCACCATGTGTATGCTTGTTTTTATCCTTGTCAAGACTTGTTTTAAGGCTAGTATTAGAAAATGTCTTGATTTCGGCAACTTATTGTTTGGGGGATGGACTTTGGCAAATGTTTAGCTCATGATGGGACTTTGGGGGACAAATGTCCTTTTGCCAAAAGGCATACTCTTTTGCTTCTTGTGCCTAATTTCTAAAATCAATTTGATCCTTTGTGTAAAATGCTAAAAATCCAATACGGTGCCTTGAAGCCTCGGGGTGTTTGCCGTAACCAGTCGTGCGACCCTCCGCTTGGATAAGAGGTTACTTGAGGATGAAAAATAAAAGACAAGCAAAAGCTTGCAATCTTCACTTGATCAAATTGAGTCTTTGTTGCATATGTGAGCGTTTGTCAAAGCACATCTTTCCGAATGTTTGTTGCTTGAGTTGAGATTGACACTTGCTAGTTTTCATGGATTCACTTAATGCTTGTTTTGCCTTGGATAGGGATGATCATACACGTGGTGACCATGCTTTTCATGACATAGCAAATTTGAATCTATCTTGCTCAATTTAATCTTCACGCTTAGCTTGTCTAGCTCTTTGCTTTTGTGCTATGCTCTCTATTATGGCCTTCGTGCAATTGTGAGCTCATGCTTTTACACTTCAAGGTTCTATGCTTGTTCATAGCAATGATAAATGCTTGTTGACATGATTTTTGAAGCTTGGTAGGATTCCCACCTCATGCATTGCATTTTTGGCTCTCTTGTATCTTGATGAGTTCATTGCCAAAGGGTGAGAAATATCGATAAGTTTGCATCTCAGATAGGTATCAAGGGAGAAAATACCTTTGAAATGCTTTTGGGGGAGTTTTGGGCGAAAATGCATCATTTCTTGTTTTCAGGACAGAAACCCCCCACCGGACTATCCGGTCGCCTACCGGACTGTCCGGCCGCCGGAGTATCCGGCACAGTACCGGATTATTCGGGCATTTCGCATTGCATGAGAAGTTGCATCACTTCAGGGGGAGTTTTTCTGTAAACTCTTTTGTTCTGACTTTTTCCTGAGTCTTTATGGATCTTTGCGACTTTGTGCCGCTTTCTCTGCCAAATCTTGGTTTTTGTGATCCTCTGCTATTTGATGGTCATTTGCTTCTATTTTTCTTGGTTTTGGACCATTGAGTTAGCTTTCTTGGTTTCGCATTTCAAACTATTCTTGAGATTGGTGTTGTTGTCAATGTACTCATCAAGGGGGAGATTGAGGAACCATGTTGAGATGTGCCATGGTTCATAATGTGATGAGTAATTGACAACGAATGAGTTTGAGTTGAACTTGAGGTTCGGGTTTGAATTGCGAGATTTTGAGGGTTGCATGAGCATGCATATTGATTATATTTATGGCTAACCGGAGTTGGTGAAGGTGATGGGAAGTATGGAGAAGATGGAGAAATGTGTTTGCTTGTCTAATGATGTGTAGGTCAATGGAGTCAACTTGATGGTCAACGGCGAGAGGATCGGGAGGAACAAGCGGGAGGTTTGGGTCCGGGCGATCGAGAGGCCGGGTGAGGTCAAGGGTGATCCACACCGTACACGTGGCGGACAAGAAGCACGGAGGGTTTCGCGGTTTGGCCTCAAAACCGTGGAGGTGATGAAGACGGCGGGTTGACCAAGTCAAGAGGCGAACGAGAGGCCGAGTCAAGTGAAGGGTCCCGACGGGCTGGGACGAGAAGACTTGACGGCAAGGTTCGCGGGACGAGGTGATACGCGTCGACATCGAGGTGGTTTCTCGGTTTATGCCTCAAAACCGGCGGGCGGACGGTTTCCCGGTTTGGGCCTCAAAACCGGCGGCGGCGCATGGTGGTGTACGTGGCACCATCGCGGAGGTTGCATCGAGGCGAAGCGAAGTCGTGAAGGGCCCGATGGCGTTCGGGCGAAGGAAAAAGAGTTGGACGATTTTGCCCCTAGTGGTAGGTGGGAGTATGTAATACCTTAGGGGTATGTTGGGAAAGAGGAAATGCCCATATAGGGAGGTGGAGTTGGCTGGCCACCTGAGCCTTGAGGGACCAAGTCATTTGCATCTAGGGATAGGACTAGCTAGGGGAGAGCTAGAGAGAGATGAGAGGAGAGGGAACAAGGTGAGAGCTTGTATCTTCAACTTTCAACAAGAGAGGGAGGAAGAGGGCGGCGCCCTAGCCATGTACCTATGAATCTCGTGATTGAATCAATGGAATGATGTTTGTTTGAATCAATCTCGTGCTCTTGTTCTTCCTCCCCATCTTATTCCCGAATTCATCTTTTTCCCCATTTTCGGAGCTATTTTCGGGTGATTTTTCGATCTTCCTTTTGGCTGCGATTTGGGTCGGTTTTCTTGGATGGATTCGGAGCTAGGACGTGTGGGAACATGCCTTGATTGATCTTGCACAAGATCTCCCACGAGCACCTCGAATTTGTGGATTTCGTCCAAGTTTGACCAAACCCTTGTTCTTGCACGTGATCTGAAATTCGAGGGGTTTTGGTTGGGTTTTTGGTATGGATCCACTTGGATGAGGTTCCCAATCCTGTCACGCACCTAGGGTTCAAGTTTGGTGATTTTTGGAGGTCGTTTGATTGGGTTTTGGATTTTGGAGCAACCGGTCGCGCGTTTTCGTTCTTGCTGTTCATCGCCTACCGGACTATCCGACCGAGTACCGGAGTATCCGGACCTGGTACCCGACCGGAGTATCCGACACATTACCGGACTATCCGGACCTGATACTCACCGGACTATCCGACAGCTTACCGGAGTATCCGGTCCTGGTATCCGATCGGAGTACTCGACCGGAGTATCCGACAAATTGCCGGACTATCCGATAGGGGGTTTCTGTACCCGGTACGGTATCCGACCGGAGTATCCGACAGTCTACCGGAGTATCCGGCGCCGGAGTATCCGACTTGATACCGGACTGTCCGATAGGGGGTTTCTGGACTTGAACTTTCAGATCGTCTCATGGAGTTCGATTTCGCTTGATTTGCTTCCGCAGGAGTTCTTACACCTTCCTTGATCACTCATAGGATCAGCACAACACTCCTCATGTGTGTGTGTGATCTTGATGATCAATCTTGAGGCGGGTCGGGACATAGGCCGAATTCTTTGCAAGAATTTTTATCGGCTCCCATTCACCCCCCTCTGGTCGCCTTCTCGGTCCTTCATCTTGTTCTAGGAATTGAAGTTTCTTTTGCATCTGAACCAACTACATGTGTCGCAGACAGCAAGGTTACCATGTTCTGGTCACATGAGATCTTCACTCCCTTGGCATTTCTTGAGTTTTTCACTTCTTCTATACTGATTGCGATAAATCTTCACTTTCTTGCAAGAAATCTCCATGTTCTGTATTGATTACAAGAATTTTTTGTTCCCGACTGATTAATCTTGTTCTTGAAATAGAAATCTCTTCTACGTCTAACCCTGTTATATGTGTTGCAGTCGTCAACCAAGTTTGGCCAGAATCAGCAAAGAATGTTCTTGTCATGGTAAATCAAGTGAACCAACCAAAACCTGAGGTCAAAGTTAGTCTAAATGGTATGATATTTCTTCATTTTTTTTCTTTGATTAACGGATTAGTACTCTAGTGGTCTCTGACGTAATTTCCTATATGGTTATTCCAGTGATTCCAACAAATGAATCAAGTCAAGCTATGGTTGAAGCTAATCTACATGGTATGATAATTTCTGATTCTTTTTCTTCAACTAGCGAGTTGTCTTATAGTGCTCTAGTGTTCTGTGACTTAATTTGATATATGGCTGATCCAGTAATTCCAACAAATGAATCAAGTCAAGCTATGGTGGATCTGGATGGTATGATGTTTCTGAATTTTTCTTTAACTAGCGAGTTATCTCATAGTACTCTTGTGTTCAGTGACTTAATTTCCTATATGGTTGATCCAGTGATTGCTCCAGCTAGGATTGGTGTAGATGGTATGATTTTCTAAATTTTTCTTTTAAACTTTGTGATTGGCGGATTATCTCTCAAAACTCTGTAGTGATATGTGACTTAATTTGGTATATGATGACCAGGAATTGGCGACATTGAGAGATTTCTTATTGATAAGGCCCTGCAGAGTTTGAATGTGGAAGTTGTGGCCATTTACACTCCCGTGCCTCTAAAAACTATGGTAGATCCCAGCAGCTAACTGTTTTATATTCTGCTATTTTGTTTCCCAAGGTTTTTGGATGTATAAACAAATGTAATTTTCCTTTGTCATTCATGTTTCAGGTTGAGGTTTGGAAAAGCCCAAATGTGAGCATTTCAGTGAAAGATGATAAAACTGTTATCTTCCAAAAGAGGTATTATGAAAGGAGCAAGAAAGATAAGTCGGAAGAAAAGAAGAGGAAAGATGAGGAGATGAAGGAGGAAAAGAAGAGGAAAGATGTGAAGGCTAAGGAAAACGAGAAGAGGATTTTTATAAAAACAAAACAGACGGAAGTCACTGTTTTTACGTATGTACTCTTATTTGCGTAGTTGCATTCTAAGTATGTTGTTCTTGATGTGCCTGCTCTGCTAAAGTACGATGTTTTTGCATTCTAGTGAGCGAGATAAGGTTTGTTGGAAAGATGCAAATGCTGATTTCGTTGTTGAATGCTCTACTTGCTTGAATAATGACACGGATGTTCAATCAAATGATCTTGTTCAATCTCAGGTCTTCACTTTCGCCACTTTGTATGTTTAGTTGTTTCTAAATACTTTTGTTTAATACGCAAAATCTATGCTTATCTTTTTATCAGATTCATGACAAGAATGAGAGTCTGAATAGTTGCCTTGGAGGCCTTGCTAAGGTATTTTCCATTCAGGTTCTTTCATCAATAACTGGTTCCTGTTTTAGTACCTCATGTTTTGTTTCCTGACGGATTTACTGTCATCAATGTGTAGGCTCTTAAAGCAAGCGATTTGTATGTTGTGGCTCAATCCAACAATTGTACACCAGAACGTCTAGCGGGACTATTGCCACATATACCAAATGATCAGGAGCTTGTGAGAAGGGCTGCCAGCTTTGATATTGTTGTAAGCAGCAAAACTTCAGCAAAGGTATGTAATCATCCTTACATTGACCTGACTAATTTTCATTTCTTGTTACAAAAATAAGCACACGAGAGGATTGCATTAGCATGGTCAGACACAACGCACTTGCATTGTATAAAGTAGATAGGAGTATTGACAAGCGAGAGCAGAAAAGTTGCCAGAAAATAGGCAAAAGTGGCATTGAGCATCATTTGTTTCATTTGAGCCAACGCTCGGGGCTCCCGAGTAGCCAGAGCCGGAGGGCTCCGGGAGCTTAGCTCCTGTCGGCCCGGGATGGATCCCCAGCCGCGGCACCAGGCGCTGCAGTGAACAGTGCCAGAAATGGTACTGTTCACTGCAGATCCCCTCGTCCTCCTCGGGTCAAAGCACATGGTAAAGACTCGCGTCGAAACTCACAACGGCCAGCTGGGTCCCTGTGTAGGATCGGAGAGGGGGTTCGGGGGTTTTCTCGGCCTGCGTGAGAGGCTCTTCTCCTTAGCAAATGCCGTCGGGGGCGGTCTTCCCCCGGCAGGTCGAGTTTTTTTTTTTTTTTTGTTTCATTTGAAACTTATCTTCTACTGACTGTGCGTTGAACCCTATACACTACTTTGACGTACGAACTCATCAATTCTCCTTCCAATGAAGTAGTAGAATCTTGTTTGATATGGATTATAGCCTGTTGGAAGATTTCTTTGAAGTGCTAACCAACTGGATGGTTTCTGATTATACAACAACTTACGCTTAAATGGCATGTAGATTGTCCGCCACGTCGAGGTTCTTCCTGATTGGAATGAAGAAACAACTAGCGCCTTCCTTGCTACTGTTGTTCATCACGGAACAATTCATGCAGACATGTCAAATGTGGATCTCCATGTTACACTTGAGAAGGCTGACAACTACATTGACACTGAGGATATCCTTATCTGGTAAGTCTAAAAATATACAGTACTGTTGGAATTGAATGAATCCCGATCCTGATGTATGTGCCTTCGATTTCCAGGCCATATGATGCTGCTCAAACATTGATCGCTATCATGGGCTTGTGTCTTGACATTGTTCGCTGCGTGCCGGTGGGAGGGTGTCGTCTGAAGTTGATCTGAGAATATTGCATCCCTTTGGGTCTTGGCCTTGGCGCCATTCATGCCGCTGCAATCAGTCGTGACTACAGTGCATAGATGCAGGATTGACTTGTGTCTGCGATTTTATTTCTTTTGTGCATACCTGGTATGATTTGCTGGTCATATGACTATGCAGAATGTTTGAGCGATAAAAGTGCAGATTAGTGTCTTTCATTGATGTATATACGGTAACTATGCTAAAGTGCATATTGGTATCTTGAATCGATGTAAGCTGAATATTTACCATAACCGTGCAGACTGATTGTCTTTCATGTATATATATATAAGCTGACTACACTGTCCAGTGTCCACTGCTTCATTGGGGCCCTTCATATGTGATTGGAATCAAGTAGCTTTTGAAAACTGAGTGGCTGCATTTGGCCCTTGGACACTACACATGTTTTTCTTGTTTGCTTGACAGAATGATGAGCTGGTATGCATGCCCTTGAAAAAACTCTCCTCACCGCTGCACAACATTTGTGTTTGGGGATCTGGATTCTGGGGAATATATCCTGTGTTTCAAATGGTCGCCTTGGCACTATGCTGCAGCTTGCCAGCTCTAGCTCCAGCAATAGCTGCGATGCTTTCCCCACGCCACTATGCTCGTGTTGTATTTGTCCCACAAATATACAACATAACGAGGAACGATAGCAAAAACATAACGAAACAACAATCATACTGCGCTAAGGTACACTCTCGAGAGGTAATAAGACAGATCGGAAACAGTGATTGCATAACTTATGCACGGAACCGCAAAAAACATAATAAATTCGAGTATTACTAACAAATAGCAACACAATCTGTACCGAGTACTGAGACAAGAACACCAAACATATCCTGGATAAAGGTGCCACGGCCCTAAGAGAAGTCCTAGCTTCAAAATTTTAGGAGCATCCAGTGCGCAATAGACAAACAAATTCAAGTGACAAAGCTTCCCAGGATCACAGGCTGACTGTTTACGAAGGTCCCAACTTTGACGGATGGCAAAATTCTGAACCAGGGAACACAGCATCAGTTACGAGACCTCCCCCAGGTTGACGAAGAAGATGAACTCGAGGGCAGTCTTGAGCCTGGGCGCCAACGGTCAGAAGCTGGAGGGCCATCCTGGCGGCCTGGGGGTGCATCTTGACGCCCCGGGGGGCCATCCTGGCGGAGCGGACGCGCATCAGGTCGAGGGCGATCTTCACGTGGACCCCATCTGTCATGCTCAGGTGGACCTGCTGTCCTCAGGCTGCCCCCACCAGCGCTGCCACTGCCACTATCACCACCTCTTTTGAACTTTGGTACGTATTTACCAGGAGCTGGTGCAGCTGCCGCTGCAGCCGCAGCAGGGGCTGCCACCGGCTCACGAGCTGGCGGTGTAACAGGTGCAGCTCTAGGAGCACGTGCAGGCTCAGCCTTTAAGAGAGCCTCCTTCTCCTGCCTTGCCTTTTCCTCCAACTCCCTCTCTCTCTGTTGCTGCTTGGCTGCAATAGCATCAAGTTTAGCTTTCCTCTCAGCCTCTTCTCGTTTCCTCCTCTCTTCCTCTGCATGAGTACAAAAGCATAATAATCAATAACATGAATGACCTAGAGAATTGAATCCTTCAGACTAAATATGGAATTACATGATGTAACAATTGAATCACAATCAGCCACATAACGTAGCATTTTGAACTAAAACTATTAAGCCTGTCAGAAGACAGCAGAGTACGGAACTCTTTACAGTATAAGATAGTTTTAAACTGACTAAAAAAAAGCAAGCAAAATAAAAACAGTGTTAGGTGCATAACTGTTCGATTCTTCAGCTTATTAGATCGTGAGGGACTAAAACAAAACCAAGCGAAAAATAATAGATTGTCAACTTTTGTGGTAAATTTTTGTGCATTTTGGTTTAATAAGTTTTTTTGCTCACTAAAAGTCAATACTGCATTTTTCACAATTTTTGGAAAAAAAATCAAGCTTAGTAGTACGACAAAATTATATCAGACTTCACTTGCCTTCTCGTTTTCTAGCTTCCTCCTCCTCACGTTGCCTTTCAATCCGCTGTTCCTCCAAGTTTAGATAGTACATCAATTTCCTTACTGTCTCCCTTTCACGCTTCCTTGATGATATTAACTGATTGATCCGTTCATCCCTCTCTTTCTTCAGACGGCTAAACTCAGCTTCACGGCGTTGGACGATTCTTTCCTGGAAAGCATTCTGCAACAGCAAAATAGGAAACCAGAAAGAGACAAGGATGTGAGAAGTCAGCAGCTAAGGTCTGATGAACAAAATGCCATATAACTAAGTCCACTCAATGCAGCAAGAAACTGTCACAAGAACATCAGAAAATTGGGCTTCATATTCTGTACAAGTTCAATATTTTAATAACTGATCACGATGTCGATCTTAACAAATCTTTTGCACTCAAAAGTCAAGTCTAAAAATTGCTTATATTGGAAGGAGGTAGTATATACCCCAGATGGAACTAGAAAAATACAGCAATTGGAATTAGAAAAGGTGGTACAAACTCTACATTGATTTAGTTAACGAAGTCAGTAGCATGCATACCTTGTGTTCCAACATTCGAGAAAGTCTATTTTTCTCTTGCAAATCACCGGCATGATGTTGCTTGCTAAGCTCAATCTCTCGCTACAAGCAGAAAGTTATAAGAAAAATGAGTTTTCACGGCTGTTTGCACTTCATAAACAACAAGAGAATAGTAGAAAACAGACAAGCTGCTCTTGCTCATGAAGGATCTTCTCTTCCTCCTGACGTTTTTGGAAAGTTTGGTCAATCAGTGGTGCCTCTTCCTGTCTTTTTGCCCTTTCTAAGTAATCCAATTGTTTTGCAAGCTTCTGCAGCTTTTTCTCCAACTCCATGCGTTCCTTCATCTGTTCACTAAGTGTCAATTCCATGATGGCCTGCTTAGTAAGTTCCTGCATTCAAATAAATATGGCAATGGGTGTAAGCACAAAGATAGTAGATACTGTAAGATCCACACTAATGTACATTGACTTCTATACATGATTTTAGTGCAAGGTGTTTGATGACTTTAATTTAAGGTACAATACAGTGGTAAGCTCTTAGGCAGGGCCTGCTCTACATCTACGTCACCAACTATGTAGGTACTAACTCTCAAAATTAAATAATGTAACATCACATGCAGACTAGCAAGCAGAGGTAGTTATTGGAAACCAGATAAGTTTCTTACCCCCTCAATGACCAATTTTTTCACTTTAGTTTTCCCTGTCTTTTTCAATAATGCATCTAGCTTCTCTTGTGCAGCCAGCTTTTCTTTTTCCTCCTGATCCTTCCGGATCCTATCAAGCTCCCTCTGCAATTTGTCATTGTGGAGCCTCAACTTTTCATCATCTGCGGACTTCTTTTGCAGTTTCAGTCTCTTAAGCTCCTCTTCTTTCTCCTGAAAACAACACGAACTGTAAGGAAAACAGCCAAGAGTATAGATTCAACGAGTAATGAAAATAGTACCTTTTCCAGAATCTGCCGTTCAAGCTCTTCTTTTCGTTTCTCTATGATCGATTTTCTTGCAAGAAGCCTTTTATGTTCATTCTCCACTACTGCAGCCAAATTGGTAAACTTATCTCCAAGTTTGGACGGTTTTTTCACACTCGGGTGAATCAGATTCCTTGCTTTATTTAAAGAATCAGCCAGAACACTAAGGTGATCACTTAACCCATCCGATTCTATGTCCTGCAAGGAGAAAATCAAGGTCAAATTATGTAATAATCAAATTGCAGCTCTAATCACACCAACATACGAAAAACAATAGGTTTGTTATCTGCCATGATATTGTATTATCATCACACAAGATCATAACTGACAAGTAATATTTCTGGAATAACATGAATCGAAACTAAAGATTCATCTACTAGCATCTCCTGAGTATAGCTTAACACAAAAATGATGAAATAGAAGTTTAGAGAACTTTTGATTCCTCATCCTAAATAAAAGGGTACTGCAGAGTCGCACATTCATAGCAGCCTAATGTTGATCGTCAGTATGTGTACATTCAGATTAAATAATTGAAGAACTATGCATCAAATATACATACACAAACTGTTTTCAGCATTATACATAGATTAGATCATCACCAGAAATAAGATAAAACAAAGTGCACGTGATTCCATTTTAACCTTGAATCATGTGGAATAAACACAGTTATATGGCACAGCATAACTTATGATTTTAATAATGCCATCCGTTAGGGATAATCAGTAAACCTAAAAAAATTGAAAGAAGCGGGAAAGGGTGAAACAAAAACAACTTTTGCAATGAAAACATGATAATTGAAGCAGAAAATAAAATCGTACCGCCAGGAAACAAAATGAGCGGGCAAATCCAGTTCTTATAATAATATATAAACACAGCTGATGAGCAGAGCAAGGGCCACATACCACATTACCAAAATGAACTGCTCCAGATAAATGGTTAACTTTCATAGCAACAAAATTGCGTTTCACAGCATCAACAGAAATCTTCTCCACAACAGCGAAGTCAAAGAATGGTATCATTTTTGAGAGCATGTCAATTTTCATGGACTGGAAAATACGAGAGGCCTGAAAATATTTGAAGATGAATGTTAAAAATATTGCGTCATTGTACAAACTAAAATGTTATAAGGCCATCAAAACCTATAAAACTGACGGAACATAGAATATGACCTGTTGCAGCACCCTCAGTGTTGTTAACTTTTCCAGAGCAGATATGTATTGTGATAATTTAATTTCCGGAACAGAAGAAGCTGATGAAAGCTTCCCACCAATCTTTAAAACTTTCGAGAGAAGTGGTTGCACTTTCGATGCAAGGTCCAGAGGTAGGAAATCATGTTCCAAGAGGTTGTACAAATCTTTCACTTCTTGCGAAGCACAGGAAATCACCCCTTTGGAAGCCTACAAGCAGTCAAAATTGAAAGATCAACATTTCCTCAAGGAGCATGTAACTTTTGTGCCAGAATTTGTGCAAAAGACGGTGCTGCTTTTACACTTCAGCTACGCAAGTGACATGAAGGGACATCGAGATTGCTACAACTGGGCAGACCAGTTCACAATACGATATGCCGCAGACCAGTCCACACAAATAAGGATATCTCACATGTTGGGTCATGCTAAATCGTGTTAGATAATTTATAAAAGCACTTATAGAACGCATAGGACATGCTTTAAAAAATATATGCATAAAACAAGCACAACAGATTCTCAAAATGAAATATATGTGATAAAAAGAAGCACAAGAAAATATTAAGCAACACAGCTTCAGAAATAACAGTGCCCGAAATCAGCACCTACCAATTCAGTTAGAAGAGATGCTCTTGAAGGCTGCAAAAGGAGAAAGGAGATTCAGCAGGGCATATAAAAAAGTGGTACAGAAAACAATACTCAATTCATAGGCAGTTTGGAGGGCAAACCAATTCTTTATTTTCACGCTTCGAGTCGAGCGAAAAGTTGACAAGGCTAGCCATACGCAAGTTACGGTCTTTCTCATTTTCTGTCTCAAGATGAGATGCACCGTACTTTTGGTCATATGGTGCCACTGAAAGTGCAGCAAGCAAGACAGAGGATGCTATCAGTTGTAGATCCTTCTGAGACAAATTCTTGTTGTAGCTCTTTTGCAAGTTGAAAAGCTTGAGCCAGGCATAAGCATGATAAAGGTGGCTATCAGATATCCAGAAAATTTCAGTTAACTTGGCATAATATACAACCAGGATAGATGGTTTGGGCATTTTCTTCACCATACTCATCAAACCATGTACATCCTCCACCGATCGGAAGGCTTCCTGGACGAAGTAGATTCATTTACAATATAGCAAACATAACATACATAATATATAAAAGGAAGACAGGTTCTGAAACAAACCTGCCATAGGGAAAGTTCCGTAGCAATTTTAAGTTGCTCAACCCGCGTATCAAGATACAGTTGTAAGCTTTCAGGGGCAGTCAGATCAGGACGATCTCTTTGGTCACGATATTTGTTCAAATTAGCAAGATGGTTTCTGATAATCTCACACAACCTACGGAACTCAGTTGTTCTCTTATACTGCTTACAAAACTGAAAAGCTTTATGAGCAGTCATCTGCAGATAATAAAGTCAGTCAGTCACGAAAGCTACTTTTAAATATTCAACAGAGCATAATGCACATACAAGGAATAAAAATAGTGCATTTGAAAGTTAAGAAAAGCACAATAAAAAGGTGCTGCAAAAGTAAACAATGATAAACTATTTATATCAAACTAAGCAAATACACCACGAGACGTTTTTGACAGACAAGTAGCACTTATCAACAACGATAGAATCAGGTAAAAACATAAAGCTGGATACAAATGAACAAGGATTTTGTTGAACACTTGGGATAAAAATAAAATTCTAGAGGACATCAACAAATCAAAACAATTTAGTATCTCAAGCACTGTCTACTAGGTTGAATTCATCACGAGCCAATAATGACTTATAGAAATGCGGAAGCATGCAAAATAGCTTACAGCATATAGCGCTTCAAGCTTTGAATTATTCCTTAGTATCTCAAGCACCGTCCTGTATGTCTCCCAGAGGAACTTAAACCACGGAGTGACAAGCTCTCTATCCGATCGGTCCTTCCCTTTCTCGCCACTAACGTAACTGAGCATCAGGTCCTCGGGACGCTTATCTGCTTCCAGATCTTCAACGTCTAGAGCATCTTCCAAGGCCTGAGCTTGGCCCCTAGCTTGTTCGGCTTTTTCATTGGAAAGTTGCATGAAGTGTTTTATCACATCTTCCAAGGATGACACATTAACTTGCTGGCAGACAATTCTGTATTGAATAAGGCCATCTTTCGCAAATCTGCCTTTCCTCAAGTCAACACACAGCTCCACATACTTCATCATAATCCTCTCAAGAGGCTTTTGCCACGATCTGTACCTCTTGGAGGTAATGACATCATGTAAAGCCTGCAACGCCGCCTGCTTTTGCCCAACATGAATCAATTCTGAAATGAGACAGAGATAATCATCAGTATAAACAAAGAATGCACAGAGATAATCAGCAGAGCAAAGCATGCATGAATGAAACAGGTACATCTAGAGCAACTCCACAAAAGATGACTAAACCAACGTAGATAAAAAGAAACTAAAGCATATCTACTTAGTTTTCTTTTTTTTGGCACATGAACTCGAGGAGAAGACAATATCAATTCAAACATGGATGAGAAGTCAGGATTACAGTGATCGGTAACTTTAACATGCACTGAAATTCCAAAACCTGCATGCTGATTAGCATTATTTGTTATTTCATAACCTAAAGGAGCATTGATGCTTAAAATTCAATGAGCCATATAGAACCACCTAACAAGCCATAAAAGCCAAGCCAAGCAGGGCAAACAGAAACCTAGTGTATACCTAAAATCAATCTCGGTGTAACAACGTAACCTTGACTGATTCATGAACAATAACGCATCATATTCCCGCGCGACAAAAAGCAATGTAGAAAACAATCCAAACACTGCATCTTATCGCTACCATAGTCGCCTAACAAACCCTGCTTGCGGCAGGCATCAACTCAACACTATCGCGGGAACAACAAGCATCACTGTCGATTGAATTCAAATCCCAGAGACTCACCTTCAGCTCTCTTCAGCGCGTTTTCAGGTTTCGCGAAGGTCGCCATGGTCGCAGCAAGGTCTCTGCGGCGGCGATCTACTCCTGTATTGCACCCGAAAACCAACACCAAAATCTAGATTAGCTCACAGGTTCACGAAACAACGACAAAGGAAAACCTAACTCAACATCGCCCTACTGGACAGATCGATTGGACCGGTAAATCCAACACCCAGGTTCCGGAGGTGGGGGCTTATGGTACCTGTAGATCGCCGGAGACGCGCGGAGGACGGCGACGCGCGGCCGTCGGGGTCGGAGGCGGGGATCTGGAGGTGGAGGTGGAGGTGGAAGCGGCGGCGGCGCGAGGGATGGAGGGGTTTATTAGGGTTGCCTGTGTGCCCAGGGTGGTGAGCGAATAAGATGCGGTGTGAGGCGGTGTACGAGTTTTTTTCTGTGACGACGTGGATGGATCTGTGGGCGTCGGTTTTCGGATGATGGACCTCTGCGGGCCGTCTGATCTTCGCACGAGCGGTTGAGATAAGAGCCCTTGACGGGGAACGAACGGGCTACTGAGAAGCAGAAAGGGCCCGAATTCATGTGGGCCTAGAAGATATATAGCTCGAAGCCCACGAGAAAGAATGTAGGGTGGTCGCACAAATATTGTTCTCGTAGAAAAATGATACTCATGTAAGAGTTTTTATCTTGCTCAGAAAAAATGTAAGAGTTTTTATATTTTCGCGGGAGAAAAACTCTTACAACCGCAAAAACATAAAGATGTTAGAGTAATAGTACATTTATTTAATTAGTATCGTCTATGACACTAAAACATTAATCTACAAGTATCGGATTGTTTGGATGTTGCTTTTTCTGCTCTATTTTAGAAAAGACCCACAAATTATAACAAATTATCACGGCATGATTGGCGTGGCATATAGGCTGCTGGATATGGGCGTGTGTCTAAAGGGGAGAGTTCATGGTCATTTGCCAATAAAGTATGTTGTATCGGTGTCAAGGTTTACAATTCTGATTCTATCGGCAAAACCGGACTCCACCGAAAAGATCGGTTTTCAGAAAACCAGCAAAACCGGTCCGGAAGCAGGATAAAATTCAAAGTTCAAATTTTGAATCCAAAAACCAAAAATGAAATTTTTTAAAAAATAAACAAAAATATGTAAAAAAAACTAGATGCAATTTGCAGAGCAATGGTACAACAAGAACACGAAAAATCGATCGTTTGCTTGGTCAAAAAAAATGAGGAAGGTTGCCGGTTCAAAAATAGAGAAAATAAGAAAAGAGTTTTTTCTTTTTGTTTCTTCCCTTTTCAACCCAGAAAGCTTCTTGGTTTTTTTTTCCGCCCATCAAACAATCTAATTTTCGTATTCTTGTTTCACCATCGTGCTGCAAATTTCCTCTAGTTTTTTTTAACATATTTTTGTATCAATTTTCTAAATTTTCAAAATCGTTTAAACTTTAGAAACGAAAACCAAAGAACCGGGTAAACCGGACCGGACCGGTTTTTCCGGTTTTCTGAAAACGGTCCAGTTTACCGCGGTAAGGAAAACCCTGGCCGGTGTTCCGACGAGAACATCAGATTATTTGAGGGGGAGGGGTTGTTCGTGACATTCTATTAAGCCCAATGTGAGCACGTGCACTAGTGTTCATGAGAGGTGATAGTCCCATCTTTCTTGTTTAGAACGAGAAAGGTTAACATATATAAGTCTAGATTGTCTAACAACCAACTTTAGATTAACTAATTTGTAGGAGTTATATACAGTAGATGTTTCCATTTACACGGAGTCTTAGCCATGTCGGTCTATACAAAATCAAACAGGTACATATCAAAAAGCAAGTGTATAGTTATGCCTCGACGTCACAACTCGCATCTACTTCCGCGCCGCGTGCCGAATCAGGCATTCGAACAGATACTGCTTGCCTTGCCAAGATTACCAATTATAACAGACTTCATGCGCGAGTGCTGATCCTTCACGATCGTAAAGAGGGACCAAGAAACATTGATTTCCACCACACAGAAGCCAAGAGGACATGTAGCCCGACTGCAACCAGCCTTCAGAGTTTTGAAACTAACTTTACCCTCCACACCAACATCCTCGTCACCAACTTCTGTAGCCTCTACACAAACGGTCAGCTCTCCTCCAACTTCCCCAGCAACAACCCTCCGAGACAGCTCAACCTGACCATTAGAAGTGATGGGCATTCTTCCATATCGAGAATCAAGTAACACAATATCCTTCTGAGCTATGCTGGCGGTACGACAAACAACTCGTCCTTGAAGATGATCCGGCCATGACCCAGAAATGACTTTAACACTGTCTATAGTAGCCTCGACTGCCTCAAAAACCACCGAAAATGTGAAATTAACCGTGCTACGGTTGCTGGAGCAACATCCAAGGTTCATATCATCATAGCGTTTTTTGAATACTTTCAAGCTCAATATTTTATCCTCTGACTCTGTACCCCCTCTTACTTTTAGATCAACTTCAAAAGTAACTGGATCAATTATCATAACTGGACGAGATGGGCCTGTCAACAACAGATATGAATCCTGCAAGCGCCATAAATTACTGATCAACAGAATGCAATCTATAAAACAAGAATAATATTGCCTACTTGACCATAAAAGACAAAGTGACAAGCATGTAACAATTTTTTTTGAACGTTAAGCATGTAACAAATTAACATGCCACAAACATCTCTTTCTACATAATACGGCTAATATATTCAGAAGCAACAAATTTACGTGTCTGGTTTCTTTGTAACAATGAGTAACCTACAATTCTATAAACTTCTCACAATTTTTTGTGTACGTTTGCAGTTCGATTTCCTCTAACTATCAATTCAGTTTCAAAAATATTAAAACTTAAAACGCAGAATAACAGTATTAGCTGAAAAAACAAAGAGAACAGAAAAGGTAAAACTAAATGTATACGCTTATATACCTGTTGAGTGAGAATTTGACAGTTACCCCTTTTGCGGTTGAAAAGAAGGTTACGATTATTATCTACGATATCCCTGACAGCAACATGGCCATAGACATGTAGTGGCCACTCGAGCCCATTTTTTATCTTTGTCACTTGGATTGAAAAAATCTCCAAAACAATCTCACTGCGGGCATCAATTGGGACGGCTCCCTTTGTATAGCGCATGGGGCAAAAAGTGGCTGCAGCGAAGTTACACAAATAAATTAATATATCAGAAAACAATGTTAGTATAAAAATAACTGGAGGACATGCGACAATAATGAGTAAACAACTTTTGTCAAGACAATTGAGAACAAGCAAAGCAAAACAGAAAAGAAAGTACTCTGCTTAGCCAATCAAATTGTAAGCTTCATAGAGAACATGCAACTCGAACTGGAATTGTCTTAACGTGAGCACAGAACCTTGGTGATGCTTATGCAGTACATATATGGTTTTTGTATTAACATATCCTAACTCATCTGTGCCGGTGCACCAATCTGCGGGAGTTTCTCCTTTCGGAGGTTTTGATACAAGGGGATAAAGCATTGAATTATGCACAATGCAGTTGCAAAATCACAGGAACAAACGGGATTGAGTTTCCTTCCACAGTAACTAGTAACTGGGGGGTTGATTCCTGTTTCTATACGCATGCGGTCCGCCAGATATTTGTGGCCAACAAAAAAGTCATCAACTTACTGTTGTCTTCGAAGGAACCATAATTGAGGCCTTGCAGAGTACCCAGCTGCGACGGTACGAACGCATCTCACGAAGATCCTCCTCCTCCTCCGGTGATCTCTCCCCAACAAAATCCTCCTCCTCCTCCCAATCAGCGTCGTCTAGATCCTTCAGCCGCAGCTCCGTCATAGCCTTTTGTAGGATGAACCTGTTACGTCTCAAATAATCTTTGCGAAGCGTAGTCCAGGTAGGCGCCCGACGGCGGCGCCTAGCTCTCTCCATGCGATGACGAGCCGCCTCCGTCCCTTCTCCCAACAACGACGTCTCCTCCCCGATTCCCTTCCACGGATCCACGATGTAGACGCTCATCCTCGCCTCCGCCGACGCAAGGGGACGATTCCGTCGGAGGATTCCGCTTTATAGCCCCTGCCGCTCGCGAACGACGGTACGAAACTCTCTTAATTATACTGGGCCTGGGAGTGGGAGAGCCCGTGAGTATTCAGCCCGGTCCAGGAAAAAAAATTCCGTGCTACTGCACCACCGTTTTCTTATTTTGACCGCAAACATCCATCCAGAGCTTATATTTCAGAGTTCAGAGGATTATAATTTATAAAGTCCCCAGCCGGGCAGCATTGCGAAGGAAACCAATCACGGCCCAAATTCCCGTTGATGCTTCATGCATGTAGACGAAGAAGCGTATGAAGGTGGTTCGATGAAGATCCCATCGTAGTTCACGAGCGAAAAGAGGTAGTATAATCGTCTGTTGGACGACATCCTGCTCGTTTGGACTTTATAATCCTCGAGTAACATGCTCCAAGTCGCAGCGCCAGCGCGCACGGTCGATGCATAGGATTTGATGTAGGATTTGGGGGCCCTAATTTTTTTGGGGGCCCTGGGCGGTCGTCCACGTTGTCCCTGCTGATCGACGGCCATGACCGCTGCTATAGAATGCGCTACCACTCGGAGCATCTCTTGTCTTGAATTTAAGGACCCGGCCGGATCAGTCCGCGACGCGTCCAAATTTGCCGGAGTTATACACAGTAGATGATGTCTCCATCTACACGGAGCCTACCATGTCGGTTTGTACAATCAAACAGGATATACGCATACAACGAGCAAGCATATATGTTTCGTTATTACATACAGATATACATTTTCTAGCAAGCTAGTCGATTGCTCACGGCGGATCTGAGGAAACGTCTCCGTCCGCGGCAGCCACCAGCTAGCAATGACGACGAGCAACGCCGGAGGACCGCGTCGACCGGGCCGGCTTGCCTGGCGAACTCCTGACATGCTTGAGCCAACTCGTCGACGTCCCCAAGTCGCATCTAGCTGCTTCCGCGCCGTGTGCCGCCCATGGCGGGCAGCCGCCGACAATGCCGCCGCCGTGGGTAGTTATCCCAGCGACGTCGGCTGCAGCAAGTCGTTCACGGACTGATGGCTCTAACAATGCAAACAAATTACACGGACTGATGCCAGTGGAGTTCATGCCCATGCCAATTCAACGACGCGCGCGTACGGCATCAAGCTGCTGCACGACTGCGTGGTACGTACACACGGAGGTAACCTGCTTAATCCAGCCGTCCTGGGGCGGTGTCCACTTCTCTTGCGTCTTCTCTTCTGCACCTCGACGTTTACTGTTCCCCGTCCGGCAGAATTCAGTGAGTTGCACTTTCTGCTTATCTTTTGGATCCACCAACACTTGCACCTGGCTACATGAGCTCCAGGTTTCAGCATAGCTGCGTAAGTGCACAAAACCTTGTATGGGGGGCAGAGGCTTGTTGTGTACTTCTTCATTCCTCGCAAACCAGGTTCGCCAAAAGAGCAGCGCCACATTCGCTTGGATATCTGCCGGCTGGTTACTCAAAACATTCAGCAACCATTCTGGGCCGGTGTCAGTCAGCTCTTGCTCTGACGGCAGCTGCCAAAACTCCCGCATCGCCCACCTCAGAGCATTGGCATGTACACAACGCACCATTGCATGATTTTCAGTTTCAGGTTCTACTCCACACATATCGCATATACTGATCTTCTCCAGGTGCCGTGCACGCTTATTCACCTTTGGTAGGTAGGCCCTGTGATATCAGCCTCCAAATGTTGTATTCAATTAACCCGGGCTGTGGACACAAACAAAGATAAGATACCAGGAGTTTGTGCTACAATGCCGCAGCGTTTTCGGTTTATCATTGCAGAATACAAGCCTGAGCAAGTTGAGTGATATGAAGTCATAGTATTCCAGTTATTAATTAAAAAAAGGGGGGAAATAAGACAAAAATGATGTTTGCTTAGCAGATGCAGTGCAGTCGTGAGCAGTTTACATAAATTCCTGATATGCCGAATCACTTTATTGCCTGCATTTCATGTTAAGCAGCAGATACTTTCCACGAAAAGGACTAGCTAACGCTATGCATACAGAGTTTGCGTCAGTCCAGGAAAGAACAAAAACATGCAGAGTGTCCAAGGACCCATGCAGCTAAGCCCAACTAAAAATACATTGCAGCAGATAACACCAGCTAAGTGGAAAAGATATAAAACTGGCACCCGTAACTACGTGTCAGCCAAAAATATTTCAGTTAACTGAAATCAAATTGAAATAAAAGTTTTTCTTAAGCAATGAACCTTTTCAAAAGCAGATATGTGTGCAGCAGGAATAGAACTAATCATGATTTCAGGAGGCTCGAGACTCGACCAAGTTGTAACAACTAGAACTTTGGGGGGGGGGGGAAGAAAAGAAAACTCTTATCTTTTTCAGTAAAAAAATCCTAAAATCTGAGATTAATATATTCACAGAAGCACATACATGATGCGAGACTATCTGTGGAGTCCCATTGACTTTGGAATTGGGATTGTGCTCAAACAATTAAGCTCTCTTTCACAAAAAAGGAAAAGATAAGAAAAGAAAATTTTTTTAGAGTAATACCAGAACTTACACATTGAGACATTGTAGTCTAATATACACTGACGGGTACATGCTTGTACATAGCCTGAAACAATAGAGGCAACGTATATATGTTTCCATTTATATTCCGAGTGATCGATCCCAGGTTTGGGTTCACACAATCAACAAACTAATACGAGTTAATCGTCCCAAGTCATTGTTACAACAGATATGACTCGTGAAAGGACCCAAGAAGCGAACTCAGTAGTCAGCTAAGGCGAGGGGGCTGTAGTCTTCTTAGGCCAACTCCAGATGGCACGCTCCTACCGGCATGCAACGGATGATATCAAGGCACCAGCTCATGATTGCTATCAATCGGCGATGAACCTCCTCATCAGCATTACAGAACCTAGAAACGCAAAGCACAAACATTAGGGTCACAATTCAATTAATCCAAATGAACATTTTGTCTTCAAAGTGTGAACTTACCTGGTTTGACTGCTCTCAACGCGACTGCAGTCTTCAGCTTTCACAAGTGTCACTTGGAGATCAACATTTGGCATGTCAACATCAGTTAATCTGTGAAGGGCAGCTAAAGCAGCAGTAGCAAAGAAGGACATGCTAGTTGGGTCTTCATTCCAATCAGGAAAAATTTGAGCATGGCAGACGGCCTACATGCCATTTAAGAGTAAATAAATCATTATGTAACCAGAAAACATATAGATAATGCTTAGCACATTGTTAGGACTTCAGAGAATAAAAAAAAAACTGTATATAGCCATCACAAAACCATTAGACCAGAATACATGCATCCAAAGTGTACAAACAAGCAATAGAAAAAGCTAGCGGAGAAGCAACCAGAAAGATGATGGAATATGTCTCCAAAACCTATTAGATATAAGAAATAATATTAACAATATAAAATATTCACAAATGGGACTAAATGAAATTTCTGTTCATTGTTCAATATGTTCTTGCAGTGATGGCTGTAACCATCAAGTAGAGCATTCCAAAGTCAATCACTGAAAAGTTCATACCTAGAAGTAGCGTGTATGATTAAGTTTCAAATGAAATGGACGATTCTCAATGTCCAATGCATGGAATCAAGTCCACACAGGGAACATAAACAGAAAAAGAAAAATAACACGACTAATTAACCGATCCACCTACAAAGTTGGGTTGAAGCAACCACAATCTGTGGACAAGGACCATCGTACACCTTATCAGAGTTGCCAAATATTTCTACTAAAAGTGCAGCAAGACTAAATTTGCTGGTAATTCCTATGTTCTGGTAATACTCATGCATGCTTACAATGTACGTGCCATGCTTAGGACCATGCTAACTCTGTCACCCTTGTGCTATTTTTGTGGCAGGTAAGAATAGAAGTAATTTAGGAGATGCAAGGATGATTACGTACCTTTGCTGCAGCTGAGCTTCTTGTAATAATATCGAATCTGGCAGCCCTTCTCGCAGTCTCATGATCATCTGGAAAATGTGATGAGACAAATATATAACCATAATCCTGAACAGAACTCTATTAAATAATTTTGGTAGGCGTTCTACTGCACCATTGGCATTATAGAATCGAGCTCTCATGATCCCATCAGCATACAGTCCGAGTGCATCAAGAACCTATATGTTGACAGTTAATCAATCAGGAAACAAGAGCACGTACTAAACATGAACCAGTGACTAATGGAAGAACCCAAAGAGGAAATACCTTAGGAAAGCATTTAAGGCAATTATTCGAAGCCTCAGTCTTGCCGATAGCCTGAACCGGATGTGGAGATAAGCATAGATTCTGATAATCAAACAAAATTATTGAGGATCAACAAAACATACACAGTATAGAAAATGTAGACCTGAGATTGATCATTTGATTGAACATCCTTGTCAGTATTGATGCCGCACTCCACAATGAAATCAACATTTGCACTTTCCCAAGGGATTTGATTTGGGTCCCTAGAAAGAATAAACAATGCACATCAGAAGTGAAGTTATCAAGTCATCAAGGTAATAATAATACTTAACGTATGATAAAACAGATGACATTCTTATACCTAAAAACAGTCACTTCCATGTGCTCTAATAGTACACAAACACCATTCTTCTTCCGAGGATTTCCTTTATAATACCGCTTTGTGAAGATGAGAGTTTCAGAATCCTTCACTGAGATGCTTATATTTGGGCTTTCCCAAACCTTTGCCTGCAAAATAAATAACAAAGGCAAGATTACATTTGTTTATACACCCAAAAGCTTGTTACACAGTAATGATGGATCAGAAAAACAGTTATTTTCTTAGAATTACCATCATTACAGGAGACGTTGAAGAGGCATGGATCGCAACTACTTCAATATCTATGCTCTGCAATCCCATCTCAATAAGAAATCTCTCAGCCTTGCCGAAACCTTCTATACCAACTTTGACCACCTCTTGACTTGACTCTAGTTTATCCACTGGTTTAGTCACTGGTTTCACAGTAACAAGAACGTTCTCCACTAATTCTAGAGCCTCTGCATATACAGAATTTGAAACTGTACGAATCAAACAGGATAAATTTGTACATGAAAAAGGTAACGGACAAGAAGAGGCAGAAACGGAGATAGGGGGATCCCAAGAACACAAGAAACATAAACACCTAGCATTGGTAAGAGAAACATCAAATAATCAAGAACAAAGCTGTACCTCCTGAAAATGCCTAGCCTTCTCAAGAATTGAGTACGGAAACATCAAGAGCACGAATGGAAATGGAGATTTTAAGAATCCAAGAAACGAAACATGAAAACCGCTAGAATTCGCAGGAATTGCGTACAAAAACATCAAGAACACGAATGGAAAGGGAGATTTCAAGAATCCAAGAAATGGAACATGAAAACGCCTAGAATTCGCAAGGATTGTGTACGGAAACATCAAGAACACGAATGGAAAGGGAGATTTCAGGAATCCAAGAAATGACACATGAAAACGCCCAGCATTCTCAAGGGAAACACCAAAGAATCAAGAACGCCTAGCTGTACCTCCTGCAGGGGGTACTCGAATCCGTACGATTGTGTCCAGCCCCTCCTTGTCTTCAACTTCATCGACAAGGATGATCTCGCCCGGCCACTGGCGTCCTCCCTCGCTCTGAAGCGTCGCCAGGTCGCGGTTGAAGAAGCAGGGGCGTGGCTTGGGCAGCTTGAAGTAGAGCAAGCTCTTCAATTCATCCACGGAATCAACTCGACCCCTGTAGTCCATGCCGCGGACGGAGAGCCCCATCTCCTGCTCCTTCATGGTGGACAGGAACCAGCAGGTGGCAGCACGAATCTGTAGTATGGTGTACAAAGACGGCTGCCCACCCTTGTTGTCATCTTCATCGACAACGATCAGTTCGCCCAGCCACCGGCGCCCTTCCTTGCTCTGCAGCGACGCCAGGTCGCCCTTGAAGAAGCGCGGGCGCGAGGGCTTGGGCACCTTGAATTTGACCAAGCTCTTCAACTCGTCCACGAAGTCGACTCGACCCGTGTAGTCGACGTTGCGGACGGAGAGCCGCAGCACTTGCCCCGTCATGCTGGACGGGAACCAGCAGGTGGTCGGGGGCGGAGCGGCAGCGAAGGAGGACGAGGACGCGCGCTCCGCGGAGCACGTCGAGGAGGAAGACGCGCGGTCCGCCGAGAACGTCGAGGAGGAGGACGCGCGCTCCGCCATTGCGCTGCTTGCAGGAACAGACAAGCGGAGGACGGGAGGGGTTCGGGTGGGAACTGGCTTCTTTTATAGCCGTCGGATGTCTGGGGTTGTACAATCGGATGGTCCAGATTCGTCATGACTATCCATCTAACGGCAGGGATACGAGTAAGACCAGACCGTACCTCTGCGCGCCGGGTTCGCGTCCACGCTCGGCGCAGCGGGAACGCCACGACGCACTGGCCCAGCCGACGTCGTGGACGCGCGCGGGCAGAGCCGAGGGGGAGCCGTCCGCGTCGGCGCTGCTGGAACGCGCTTCGCACGGGCACAGCCGCCGCCTTGTTCGCCGCCAGAGCCGAGGAAGCGCACTCTCTCCGCCACCATGCTGCGGCGCTCCCATGTTCGCCACGGGCTCACCGGAGCCCAGTCGGACGGCACGACCTGGATCGCCGCCGCGCCCGCCGACTGGAGCACCTCGTTCGCCGAGAGCCGGCCTGAAGGAGGTGGCACACAGCGGGCTCCAGGGCGCTCCAGCCCAGCTCGTCGCAGACGAGGACGGCGGGGATCGGAGGCCTCAGAGAAGCAGCAGCACAAGTAACAGCTACGGGCCGACGCCGAGATGGGGGAGCTGCGGGTGTGAGGGGGAAAGGCGAGAGGAGAAGAGGGGAATGGGTGTGGTTTGCGGGTTGGGGGATTTTGAATTTCGAAGGGGGAGGGAGGCGAGCGTTGCTTGCTCTGCTGAGCTCAGCGAGGTGCTTGTACTGAAAGGAAACCGTGCGACCCTCTGACTGCTCACTTGGTCAGCATGGTAAATCGAAAAGACAATCAGGCTACTACTACGTGCAGGGTCCCTCGAGCGTACAAGAGGATTACGTTCGTACTTCGACTATTCACGGGAGACATTTTTTTCCCCTAAAAATATGAGGAAGAAAAGAATTGTGGAACAAATTTTAAATTGACAATCATCAGACATAGATCTTAAATCCAACGGTGTCCTCTTCTTCCCGCTCGTGAGTGTGCCGCCCCCATCCCTCTCCTATGCTAATCCAGCAAGGCACATCGTGCCTAACCTGCCTTTGACCTAATTCGTGATTTTTTCGTGTTGGCAACGGGTAGGTGCCGATAAAACATCTATCATCTTTGTCTCGATCAACGACCCCCCCCCCCCCCCCCCCCCCCCTCCCGCCCCAATCTTCGGTCCCGACCTCCGTGGTGGCCTCTCACAGCCAGTGCCTTACTCAGTTACCGTTCCGCCGCGACAAAGACGAAGTTGTGGCGGCGTGACAAGGACGTAGTGGCGAATTGGCGACTGACGGTAATGTGTGTGACAACAAAGTTGCGGCGGTGTGACGAAGACACGGTGACGTCACACACTTGCGTGGCATGGTTGCGAGGGGAGCGTGATTTACTGTTGGGACTGAGGGATGCTGGATGGGTGATGAGGACAACGTATAAGCAGGGGCGGAGCTTCCTTGTGGCCAAGGTAGGCCACGGCGCCTCCTGTCAAAAGAAAAACTACACTGCATCAACAGTAATCGGCCACTGTTTACTAATATTTAGTGCACAACTAGTGTTGTTGGCCCCCCTAGATTTGTGCTCAAGCTCCGCCAGTGCGTATAAGGTTGGGTAGGTGATGTGTTACGTGTTGCTGGCACGCTAGGTTGATTTGTGACCATTGGTTTTTTGTCACAAATTGCGACTTGTCACATTAGAACCCTATTTGTTATAAACTCGTATCTTCGCTAAATTTTACTCAAAGTGTGGTGAGCAGTTTATTCAGAATAATTTCGGCAAAGTGTGACAAGAGTTTATGGTAATGTGCGGTAAGAAACCAAACATGCAGTACATTGCCATTTGCCAGTACCAACTCAAACAGCCACACACTTCTATGGCCGCCCCACGCATGCGAAACTCTGCAATAAGGAAGCAAACCAAAATGTTGATGAATTACACGGAGTCGGATCTCTCAGCCATGCGCCATGCACCATCCGTAGGCACGCACGGCGGAAGGTTTGGTCGCGCATCGTAGAGCCAACTTGCTCTGCATCTCCTCGTCGGAAGAGAATAGAGGACACCCCCGCTATAGAATCCGCGACGCATCCAAATTTGTTGGAGTTCTACAGTGGAAAGATGTCTCCATCTACACAGAGCCCATAGCCGTAACCACATCGGCTTGTACAATCAAACAGGATACGCGTACAAAGGGCGCGCATATGTTTCGTTACAGATATATTTTCCTTTAGCTACTAGTAATTCCGTGATCCGATTGCTCCCGGCGTATCTGAGAACACGTCTCCGTCCGCGGCAGCCACCAGCAACAATGTCGACGAGCAGCCAGCCGGAGGACCGCGCCGACTGGGCCGACCTGCCCGGCGAGCTCCTGACATGTGTGAGCCAACTCCTGGATGTCCCAACTCGCATCTGCTTCCGCGCCGCGTGCCGCTCGTGGCGGGAAGCCGCCGACGCCGTCAAGGACAAGGACCGACCCGTGGCGCCGACGATGCCGCCGCCGTGGGTGGTCATCCCCGGCGACATCGGCTGCAGCAGGTCGTTCACCCTCCTCTCCGTCCCCACGCGTCAGGCGTTCCGCTGGACGCCGCCGGGCGGCGGCCCGGGGCTCCGCTGCGTCGGCTCCAACGGCGGCTGGCTCGCCGGCGCGTACGTCGCCGCCGACCAGACGGTGCGCGTCGCGCTGGTGAACCCGCTCACAGGCGCGCGCGTCGAGGCGCCGCCCCTCGGCCGGGTCAGCTTCCTGCCCGACCCCGAGCGCCACAGGTCCCAGGTCGAGGCAGCGCTGTCCGCCGTCGTCCAGAAGGTGGTCTTCTCCCCGAGCCCCACGGCGCGGGACTTCGCCGTCGCGGTCGTGGGCGTGAGCCGCGTGTCTCCCGGCTCGCGGGGGGCCCCGGCAGCCTCCAGCTTCGGCGTGGTGTTCGCCAGGGCTGGCTCCGACGGCTGGTGCGCCGTCGCCGAGCTCCCCGACGAACGCGACCGCTCGGCGCGGCTCGACGTCGCGTACCGCGACGGCAAGTTCTACTACATGACCGTGTGCGGCGAGGTGTGGGTGGTCGACATGGCCGCGCCGGCCCCTGCGCCCGCGCCGCTGGCCAGGTTCCCGGCCGCAGCACCTGGTCACGGCCGCCGCTACCACCTCGCCTTCTCCGGCGACGGCGCGCTCCACGTGGTGATGTCGAGCGAGGACACCGCTCACATATCTCCCCGGTTGGACGCGCTCGCGCTCGCGCAGCGGCACGACACGACGAGCGGCGGCCTCTCGGATGGCGCGTCGCTGTGGAGGCAGGCGCGCCTGCGCGGCCAAGCCTTCCTCGTCGGCGACTTCAACCAGACGTTGTTGTGCGCGCCCGTGGACGGCGGCGGCGGCGCGTGGCTGAGGCCTGACTCGGTGTACTTCACCGGCGTCCCGCTCTGCTCCGAGCTTGCAGAATGCTACTCATATCGTCGCGGGCGTGAGGTTGGCAGCGACGGGGTCGGTGTGTGGCGGTTCGACTTGATCACCGGCGATTTTAAGCAGCCGGACTGTATTCGGAAGATACGGCTTAGGCCGCCACTGGACTTCTGGCAGCCGGCATGGAGCAGGCACAGGGACGACTTGCTCGATGAGGAGACCTGGAATAGCCTCAAGTCGGGACTGGACTGGACCAAAGCCATTTGGTTCATGCCTTCCATGCGGTGATGCATTGTTTCTTTTTCCAATTTTATTAGTAAAACTCGGATCCGATAACAGACATTTGTGCATCTCTCTAGCTTCTGCATAGACAAATGATATTGTCTAATCAAAGATCCAATCATCAAAATATCTTCTTCAACCTCCCTGATGCAACCTTGATCTTGGGCTATCAGGTGCTTCCCTCTATTGCACGAGCCCTTATCGTCCGACAGTGGTCATGCAACTCGTCGTGAAGGCTTGCACACTGAGTTGTACTCCCTCTAATTTTAAATTGTTGACGTTGTTTACTTTTTGAGTTAGGTTTGACCATTCGTCTTATTCAAAAGATTTAAAAAATTATCATATATTTTGTTGTAATTTATTTTATTACTAAAGAAAATTGAAGCATAACTTATCATTTCTCATGTTTGATCTAATATTTTGATTAAGACAAACGGTCAAACATTTCTAAAAAAGTCAATGGTGTCAACAATTTAAAACCGGAGGAAGTAATAGCTAGCGTTGGCGAGCTGCACGTGAATGAACCTCATTTGTTTACGATTTTTCTTTTTCTTCAATTATTGTATACTAGCAAATGTGCCCGTGCGTTGCTACGGGCCTAAAAAGACACTACAATGACCAAGAGGAAAGACAACATTTAAATAGTATTCATCATCTTTAGGGGTTCATCACGCAAACTCCTAAAGCCATCGAGGGATATATATAGTAAAAAAGCAAAGGGAAAATGAATGGGTCAAGTAATATCCAAGCAGCAAATATACATACATTGATTGTAGGCTTAACTTCTACAGAATTACACATTAGCATTACATTCACATAGATTTGTCACAGCTAAACAAAGAAATATCCAACAATAAACAGATGTGAGATCCAGGATAAGTAGGTATTCCAATTTCATTTGCAGCTAGCGCATGGATGCTCCTCGGGCTGTCATTGCACAAGGTCCTTCAAGTAAAACAATCAGTCAGTCCGCAAAAGCATTCATAAAAATGGTAGGTAGGCTATTACAATTTCTGTGGATTTATGGAGGCAATCTGAAATGCAAGTGGCATGGTATCTACAGATCACGTGCACAAGATCAACTATTTTGGAAGTTCCACCCCATCTCTGAGGGAAAATGCATTCCATAAATTTACCCTTAAACCGGCCATGGATCACAGTAACGAAGATCATAATCATTGTCATACTAAAATATCAGTGAAGTTCATGCATTACTTTAACATACGTTGGAGTTGCAATACATTTAGCAGCTATGGCCCTCTGTTCTCTATGCTAATCCAGATCAGATTTTGAACCCCAGCAAGTCCGATTAAAGCCCATATGAAATCCAAGCCACATATTACTATTTTTAAGTAAGTGAGATTTCATATTTCTCCTTTTCTTCACAGGTGTCATAAAGGCAAAGAGAACTTTAGATGATCTCATCAGTCATGAATCTAATAGTGAAATGGATCAGTAGTACATCACAAGAAACTTGGCAGGTCTAACCAAGTAGCCTCACTATGGAACAATCAGATGATGATGATGTTATATCTTTTGCGACCCCTGATGCAATCCAATCCGGGATTGACATTGCAGCATGAGATGACATTGTTGATAAAAGAATTCATAATAAGTCGCTATAGGTCGATAGAACTTACCAGTCAACTGAGGTAGCTTCACACTCATGGCCTTCTAAAACAATCGGGCAATTTCAAGTTGACCCACCTGTGTTGATGGAATGGTATTGGCAAAAGTAGCATGTATTTAGTGAAAGAAAGCAGATTAATGCAAATGCAAAAATTACATGCCACAGGTGTATATTGCTGCCGCTCGAACTAAAGAATGTGAGTTGGGAGTTCCAAAAAAGACTAATAGCAGACTCCACAAGTCAAAATTATATGTTGCATAACATACTCGATTTTTTAATTTCCTTTTAAGAGTTAAACCAAATGGCCAACCACCTTGACAAGAAAGATTTAATTTTGCTATATACACACAACCATTGTCTAAGTTTCTTATTTAACAGTTTCATTTGTGCAGATGAAATCCTTTCTTCACTAAATATATTTCCAAATGTAGTCCCAATTCCGAAAAAGAAAAATGTTCCCAGCGCAAAACTCATTTGCTGAATGAAAATTCAGGCTCATATTGTATCACTGAAATATCCAGACATCTCAATGAAATTCAGATTTTAGCAGCATTAGATTCGCGCTGAGGTAGCCACTGAACTAAGCAGGTAGCGAGCTCTAAAATTTCAGGTTTTGTGGCACACACTGACACAGACAATCAAATATCAGTTTCACAAAAAAAAAAATCCCTATTCAACAGCATGCAATTTATGTGCATCTTCCAATAAGGTGTATGTTCAACTTTTCAGGTTATTACAAGGTTTTGATAAAATCTTCATGCCGCATTCCCTATCATCTCCCTTCCGTTCTGACTCCCATGTCCCTCCTCTGTCCACAATCGTTTCTGTCAAGCACACCATTCATTGATCAACAGCCAGCCAACAGTAGCAATGATTTATGGAATCTATTATAAATTGGACGGTAGATTCAAAACATGTGGAAGCTATTCAACAATTTGATAAAAAAATTATGGAAATGATCAAACCATTCCAGCTCAAACATCACATTTACATCACTCAATTTATCGGGACATACTAAAATTTTCTGATGCCAAGGATTGTTGGAGCGATCAAGTATGCTTAACCTTGCTTTATCTCAGTTATTCTGATGGATAACACAAAAAAGTCTAACTACAGATCTTCCTATGTGAAAAACACAAACATTAGTTAGCACAAATTCAGTCTTGTTCCATGAACGTTAGAAGAAAATTCTAGTGCACACTCATAATACCATTCACTTACAGGTATCAGAGGAACATACTAACAACTCAATCAACCGGGGCTGTCATATATTGTTCGCCAAGCAAAACATTTTACCAATGGGTTTAGGGCAATTGGAATTCGAAAGGCACCTGACAATGAACTACCATAAAGCCATCTATACAAGCTTCTTGTCGTGGTTACTGGTTATACTCCTTCCAGCAGATGTAAGGCTTGGATCCCATCTGCCACTGAACCAAAAAAAAATCGATTAATATATACTGAGACTCTGAATTTAAGGGTGAAGATGAATTCTCGGAACTAAACCTGAGCACATGAAGCGAATCCACAGATCCAATTAATAAATTTTTAAAAAAAAATGAAGAGAGAGAGATTGTGTACCTGAGAGCTAATGGCAACTCTTCTCTTTGTTCCATCGCTGGGGACCTGAGTTCAGACGAGATCAGGGTTGCTGCACCAGAACGGACGTCGGAACTCACCGCGAGCAGGGACACTATGGCGGGGAGAGTTTCACCGTTGCCATGGGCGCTTGCGCGGAGCAGCATCGCGTTGGACTTCGTCATCCGCTGCTCCACTACGTCGGCCACGCCTCCGCTGGCAAGCTGTGCCACCTAAACCTGACAGTGGCCGCTGCTATGAATGATTTCCACAATCTTATCTTGTGTTTGTTTCTCGCTGAGATAACTGATAGCTTTATTTGCAAACTCCTCACAAGCTGAGCATACTGAGCTGCCACTCTTAGCATGGACAGGAATTTTGCTCGAGATAATTTGGTCCTCGTAGATTGGGCCAAGATCTCGGACGTCAATCGTGTCAACAGCAAGAAAAACTGAAAAAGAAATAAAACAATGATCAATTTTGAGGGTAAAATAGCAAACGCAAACAAGTTTAGAGTGCAGATAGCTGGTTCTAGCTAGACTGTTCAGATAGCTTGTTCTAGAAGACTTGGGAATAAGGAGCATTAACACTTTGGAGGAAAGATATGCCAGCTAGTTAATTGGGTTTCTTCCAAACGGTTGCTTGATGGGAGTGGCCATAATCCATGTGTTTTATGTACTTTTGCAGAGAAAAATCAAGCTTTATGGAGCCAAGGCCAAAGATTGTATGAAGTAGGTTACCAATGATGTCGAATTAATAATCAAATTACATGGATGGATGCTTGCTATGAAGCTATCTTATCTATGTATGATACCAAAGTAACTGGAATAATTTTTTTAACTTGAATGAACCGAGTGAAGTACTCTAAGCATCTGCATATACAACCTTTGTGGGTAAAAGCATGAAGATTGATGTGTTAACTTATAGAACTTTGTAATTTTTTTATTTTTATTTTTTGATCGAATAGAACATTGCAATTTGATAGGTGCTGTTGCAAGTCAGTGGTGCTGATATGGTGGTGGACAGACATCCCTGAAGAGATAGGGACAGCGTGTTGATTAGTAAGACATACCAACATCCATGTCTTGTGAACCGTGGGTTTGTGCAGCTCCCCAGCCGGCAAGCAACAGGAGCAGCACAAGAAAGATAGGTGCTTTGGACCCCATGGTTCCTCTTCCTTATCAACCTGCAAATTTCAGATAGAGAAAAAAAACCCACAAGTTAGTCAGCGGACCATGAACCGTGAGGAACAACTCGTCGCGTCCAAATCCGGAACATGCGAACCCAATCCCCACGACTTGGGGACAAATCGACTGAAAAACAGATGGGTGGAGGAAATCTGTGTACGGAAGAAGGGTGAAACGAATCGAACAAGTGGATGGACGCGGAAAGAGCAGGGAGGGAAGCGAAAGCATAAGAACCCACTAATCGCCGGCGAAATTGCAGAGGATTAACGAAATAGGAACCAAGAGAAAAAGGAAGAAAAATACTCACGTCACGGAATCGATCAATCGAGGAGGAGCAAGCTGCGGGCGGTGCTGCAAAAAAATCTACCGGGCGGCGGCTGTTAATAGGCGGAGGCGGCGAAATATCATCCCAGTCGGTTTGATGTTGCGTGAGGGATTGGAGGCTAAGGCGGAGGCGGCGATTTAAGGTTGGGGAGGTTGGATGGGGATCGATGGGGATCAGGACGGCGGAGCGGGAGTGCGAGACTATGCGAGCGAACAGGCGTGCGAGACGATGAGCGGAGAGGAGCGGGCACCACGTGTCGGCGCCGTTTTTTACCGTGTGAGGACTCAGAAGGAAAATCTAAATCTAATCTAAACCAATAAAGAACCAGTTGGGAGTAAAATCAGTTTTACCTTGCTAGATTACACCCATCTGTATACCCACCTTTGATCTGAATCCACCCCTTCTTAAAAACTATACGATCATGCTAGACTGGGTGGGGCCAATCGGGAAGGGGGCTAGGGGACGGGACAATTGTCCTCGTGCAGTACAAAAAACGGGACATCGTCATCGCCCACCTCCGTTTTTTTTCACTGTGACCAAAGCTACCCTTTCCTCCTAACTCTTCCTCCTTTGACTACCGTGAGTATCGCTGCCGGATTATTGCTTTCCTTTATTTATGTTAGTTTTGAATCCAATTCCATCCGAGCACATCAGTTTCCTTAGCAAAGCTTTTTCGCAGGGCAAGCAATCAAGATCTCCACAAAACGTGCACGAGTGCGATGAGGATGGATTGGAGGTGAGTCATGTAGGCCGGCGACAGCCGGGGCCGCCTGCTACCGACGATACAAGCACCAGCCATCTCCTCGCTCCGTGCACTCAAGGTCGTTGCGAACGGCAGTCCGGTCGAGCCCCGCGACGCAGCGTCGGCATTGACGCCCTCCGCCGTTGGCGAAAGCCACCAACTCGACCGCGCCTGACCAAGCTGGCCCCCGCGCCCCGTCGCGCCCGCCGCGTCACACAGGCGAAGCCTCCAGCCAGGAGCCGCTGGGTTCTTCTGCAATAGATGAGTAAGCCGAACCCTCGTATTGACGGACCTCTGCAGGTCAACACTGCCGCCTTGACATCAGGAGCTGTGCGACCTCACCACTCAGGCAATTGTTTTCTTTGTCTGTATGCACAATTTTGCCTGCTATGTTTGATCAACTACTAACTCTGCATTTGAGTTTAGCACAAGCTGATTGATTAGTCATGATCACAGAGTGTTTAGTGGCATGTATTTGCTGATTGATTAGAGTGTTTAGCTGCATCAGTAAACAGAGTTTTTTGGATTGTCAAATCCGGATGTTGTTCAATCTAGGTCATTGATTTCTTAATTTTTCTTTCTAGCAAAGGATATATTCGTTTGTCCTTCGATGAGATGACTCACGATATATCAATTTTGCAGCAATGAAGGTGGAGGCAATTGAAGGGGGTAGCTGGAGTGTAAGCGTATGAGAATGTTGCTCCGTTCTATTTGTCCTACAAAAATCTAAGGAGCTATAGGGGCACTGCTTTCATTCTGATGATTAACATGTCGCCTTTGCAAATATACAATCATGTGCAGGACTGCAGGGGCAGAAAGAGAGGCATGCCAGGATCAAGCTAGAGTAATTAAATTTGGCCCTGTTTGGCCGGGCTTCAGCTCCCGCTTCGTATGTCGCTTCTCAAACATTTTCCCCAAACGCAGCGCTCCCGCAGCCGCTCTTCCGTGAAAACCGGGCGGAGCCGCGCACGAAAAGGCAGCCGAAGCGGGAGCACCCCAACCGTAGCTTCGCCCGCTTCGTCCGCTGTGGTCCCACCAAAACAATCGCCCTTTCTCCAATTTGCCCTCGTCTCTCCCACGACGCGCGCAGCAATCCCCCGACTCCCGCGCCTCCGCCTCGGCCTTGCCTGCCGCCTCCGCGCGCTCCGAACACGGCGTCAACTCGCGGTGGCGCCTCGGTCTTGCCCGGTGCATGCGAGGTCGACGCGCGGCCGCCAGTAGAATACCGGGCTCGCCGCAGCGCTGTGTCCGGCCGGCACATGGGAGCACTCGCCCTTGGCACTTCGGTCTCGTCCGGTGCCTGCGAGCGGCGCCAGGCTGCTCTTCGCGCGGATGATGCTGCCCAGTTCCTGTCCGCCATCAATTGCAGCATCTCAAAGCTCCTCCAAGCTGTCCTCCATAGCCGTGGATGAGAGAGAAGAGAGAGAAGAGAGCGAGAGAGTAGTGGATGAGAGCGATGGAGTTTGGGCATGGATAAGATTAGAGGGGGAAAAAATAAAGAATGATACCGTGAGGTAGCTAATGAAACTCTAATTTCTCTTTTTTATTTTATCACATGAAGTCACACTAAAAAATAAACAAGAACTACATGTATAAGATGAATCCATAAGTCGAGGGGTACTATGGACAATTGCCATTTTTATTTATTCATACAAATCAGGAGAAGCTGCAGAAGAAGCTGTTTTGCCAAACGTTTTCAGACACAGCCACAGCCGAAGCCAACACAGCCGGTTTTACAGAGAAGCCACAGCCACAGCCGAAACCAGCACAGCCGGAGCCCTACCAAACAGGCCCTTACAGCTCCTACATCAATTTCTAGCACCCATCCTTCTATTTACCTGCGATTGCCTGAGACGAGTGGTAAGACAAAAAAAAAAAAGCTTGTGGATTGAATTAACATGACACTTATATTCCATATTGCAACACACTTGAATAACGTTTCTTGTTCTATTGTCAAATAAAGTATACACACAACCATCCAACACTTACACAATGCATTTCTTTCTTCACATTTCATAAGGCATCGTATTTAATCTAAACTCTTAAAGAACCAGTTTCGAGAAAAATATTTTTGACCTGCCAGATTCTACCCCACCTGTAGATGGACCGTTGATCTAAACCAAACTCATTTCAAATACCATCGGATCTTGCCATGCTGGGCCCGGGTCTGCGGAAGGAGGGACAAACCATGGGACAAAACGTCACGCTTAGTTATTTTGCGATGACGATCGTAATTTTTTTGTTACATGAGATCCCACCACCCATGCGCGTGAAACCTGCTCGGCGTGAAATCTGCGCTGGTTCCTTCCAAAAATCTCCGCACACCCGCCTTGCCTTCCATTGTTTTTGGTTGTTATGAAAGCAAATTCCTTTTTCATTTTTCCTTCTCTTTTCTCTTTCCTATCACCATGGTGGAGACTGTGCTTTCCAAAAAAAAAAAAAAGCGGCTTCAGTGAATCATTTCCTTGATTTTTTCCTTACGCCAACATGGCAACATTGCCTTCTATAGTACCGGAGTTAATTCTCTTTTTTCTTTCCTATCACCACGGTGGAGACTGTGCTTTCCAAAAAAAATATGCGGCTCCAGTGAATCATTTCCTTTCTTTGATTTTTTTCCTTACGCCAACATTGCCTTCTATAGTACGGAAATAATTTTCTTTTCCTTTTCCTTTCTTCCTTCTCGGCGTGGCTCCACTGACGGCGGGCGTGGCATTTTCACTGACGATCCTTCTCGACACGGAGCGCCGACGACATCGTCTCGCGCCATGGAGCTCGTCTCATTGCTTCGGCTGCTCTGGCTGTCCTCGTCTCGCCCCGTCGACCTCATCTCGCACTATCGACGCTCGTCGCCGGTGATCCTGCTCGACGCGCGATCCTGTTCGACATCGTCTCGTCTCGGCGATCCTGCTCGATGCTCGTCTCGTCGCCGGCGATCCTGTTCGACATCGTCTCGCGCCATCGACGCTCGTCGCCGCAGACCTCGACGATCTCGACGCTCGCCTCCAGCAGGTAGGGCATGAATCCCTTGCGATTTTCTCTCATCTGAGACACGGCTCAATAATATAAGTACCTAAAATTCGTGTTTGCTTACCTGGGATCATTGAAAAGCATGCCTTAGCATGCAATCTTTCTCAGTTTTTGAAGATATTTCATGCTTGCTTACCTGGAACATTAGTATTCAATGATGGAACATTAGTATTGTAAGCATGGAACATTTATTTCGTGAAGCTGGAACATCTATTAAATAAATGGAGATGGAACATTTGATACCAATAAATGTCGTAACCCATTGCTCAACGGAACCAAAAAACCGTACGCGTGGAACATTGTTTTATTGAACGTGGAATCAAGGTGGTTTGATCAGTCCAATGGTTGAAAAAGTATATACCCAGCCAAACAAATACCTGAGAGTTTAATTCAATTTTGTAACACTCAGTTAATTTTTCCACTGCTGAGTTGCCAATATTTTTAATAACTCCTTTTTGCATTATTGGAACAAAATCCTGAGCAATATCACATCATGTTTTTGTTGTCTGGGTACATTTTATTTTCATTGTCTGAATGATCAGTGGTAGTTTATTCTCATCAAAGAACGAAACCATCTTGTTTTGTCGTGATTGCATCCGATCTTGTTTTGTCACAGGTCCAAACATGTGATTATCTTCTGCTTTCCTGTGTCAGAATCATGGGTGATGGTACTGTGCGGCCTCAGAAGGGGAAGACGAAGGCACTCTCGGTCAGCAATACGAGACATAACATTGGCACGACAACTCCAGATAAACTTGCACATGGTAAACTTGCACATTGAATTTTTTTTTTCTATGAGTCCCAGATATATACATTAATTTTATTTTTTTCTCTCTAAACAACTCCACAGCAACTGAAGTCAAGAGCAGAGGTTCATCTGTGCTGCATGACAAAGCAATCGGAAGTGCTAGAAAGGAAAATATGCCACCAAATATCCTGTGGTCGCGGACGCCTGAGTATCGAAGGCAATACGCTCGAGAATATCGGGTTAAGATGAAGGCCGAGAAATTAGGCTTAACGGATCAGAAGTGTGTTATGTTATCATAGGGACTTATCCTGTTAATGTCATTATGGTACTCAAATGCATCGATGTGTCAGAAGTGTGTTTTTATGATAAAGTCCTGCCAAGTGACGCCATTTAGTTGTATATGTGCGTGGCGCACGTGCATTTGTACTAGGATGGAAATTACATAAGACCTATATTGGTTGATGAGGAGGTAATATCATCTCAATTCAGGTGCATTAGATATTTTACTGTACAATTATTTGCATCACTCTTTCGATGTATAGAGGTTCAGTGATGCAAATATAATGTGGGATGGATTTTTTGTTGCAGGGAACTAGGATGGAGGCATTGGCATTTGGCAGGACTTGTTTGGATCTGGCTCGAAAAATCGTTGAAGGATATCCGTATGATTTCATTGATGTCGTTGTTGGATACAGATATGATTTAAACTTTCTCAATGTGTTTCATGTATATGACGCCGAATTCTTTGCAATCATTACTTCTAAAAGCAGGGTTTCTAACTCTAGAAGATCGATAGCATATCTTTTGTTCCCACGAACATTCAGCTCATTTCATCAAGTCAAGTATTTTGGGGCACATAAAAACTTGACTGGTATGCTTGTCACCTTTGTTAGTTTAGTAATAAAACTGGATATTGCTTATCTAACATATGTCGTAACTCTTCCTATAGATGTTATTGGCGTGGTTGTCTATATATCTGATGTCCATGACACAAAACGCACCTGGAGACGACCAAGCAGGCATGTCGCCATAATGAACACGTGGTATGTTGTGTATGTAATTATTTAAAATACATGCACGCCTTTCTCGTTAAATATAATGTGATTATTTGATGCGCAGTATGCAGATTCTCGTCATTCATGTCCGCAGTCCACATATTTTGCGCCACGCTGGAGAATGGCGACCCTCGGCACAATATTTTAACACCATTGCTGCACTCCATGTGCAAATGAACACAAGAAGAGGCATCGAATGAAGACATATTTTGAAATAAACACAATATGTTCTCAGCATTGCCTGCTTACCTCTCATATCCTCAAATTATTTAAATGCAGGTGTTCTTGTCACTACTCGATATAGCAAAATTATTTTTGAGCCCGACAGGCCAGAAGCTGAGGCAATGAGAGGTAAATATAGCAAAAATGTGTTCTGGTCCATTTCATTTTTTGTAACCTACATCTGAATTGGCGTTGATTTTTTTCTTCATTAAATTGTAGGATTTCAAAGGCGTCTAACAAATGCGCCTAATCAAGCACGTCAGCTTGGCCGTGACCGCCTGAAAGATATGAATGTGCTTTGAGGTGAATGAAAATAAAGACTCTCAAATAAATATGGTCGCTCTCGTTACCGACAATGAATAAGAACTATGCGCCACGTCATGTCTTTTATGTCTCGAAATCAATTAGCGTCTTTAAATTCAAACAATGACGTAATTTTAGCAGATTCTTGAGCTTGTCGTATTAATGTCGTTATGGTACTTAAATGCAATGATGTGTCAGAAGTGTATTTTTTTATGATACGTACACGATACATCATATTTTTTTATGATAAAGTCCTGTCAAATGATGTCATTTGGGCGGACACGTGCGTGGCGCACGTACATTTTTACTAGTAAAGAAGAGTAAAGAAGATGGTATTTCGTCATTTGTTTATTATTGGTGAGCTGCACGTCAATGATCTAATATATTTCGTCAATTATTGTATATGATACTAGTACTAAATCGGTCGTTTTCCTCGAAAAAAAAAAAAACTAAATCGGTCGTGGACTGCTAACCAACATAACCAAAATTTATTTCAATTCAATAACATATTCATGCTTCAGATTCTTTCCTCTCTTAAAAATGTCTACTAGGTGTCAAACTAAAAATTGTATATGATGCTTCATATTCATACTTCACATAAAACTGTACATTATCTTATTAGCATTACTACCCAACTAAAATGTTTTTCGCAATGCTTTAGAGCAACCCACTAAGCCCCCCCCCCCCCTCCCCCCCTCTTTTTGTTGAAGCTGATCTGTCACGGGACACGGGTAATCCACTATTGGACACATCCATATATGTTTTCATGCTCGTTTGGAGCCGCTGCAAGTTGTGTCGCTCTAGTGATAGGGTAACACGACATCTTCGAGTCCAGGCCCGTCCCGGAGGGTGTGCGACCGGTGCGATCTGGGCCCCCAATCCTAGGGGGCCCCAGATTAGACTATGTATTCTCGTATATACAGAGGCTACGATGAGCGTCAAGGCATTGGCCCGATCCGTAAAGCCAATTTGGTGCTGTAAGGTTCAGCAGACCGAGATCAAGACGTAGGACACGACGTAGGAACTTCTCTTGTTTCCCAATCAGCGATTGCCTGGTGGTGAGTGGTGACACACGCCCAAAATTGACTAGCCGATGGATATGTTGTGTGCCAGCTGCTACCTCTGTCCTGCGTCTTCGGCCTCTACCAGCATCCGTGCTCCCAGTGTCAATTGCTGCCGCAAGCCTTAGAGCCTCTTTGGCAAACCGGATTCTAGCTTCTGCACTGTTGGTATTTCTTAACGATCACAGATAAATCCGCAAGCGCACGGAGAATACCGCTGTAGCATTTCACCTGGGAGTATTCCAAGGTATCGTAATTTATATTTTCCACAGGGAAGACTATGGTCAAGAGAGTACTATGCTCATAGTTAATATCTACATTTAAATGGATCACGGTCCATACAATGCTAAACAATAATATATGGGTAGTGTGACACACAAGAAAAGGACCGACTCTAATATACATCCGAAGCCAAGTGGAGAAGAACAAAGAAAAGAGCTAAGTTCCTATTGTACTTCATTATACAGTGGCATAGTATACATCATACACATGCATGCACACAACTAAGGTTTAGGCATATGCACTCAAGCAAATTGGGCACCGGCTTACCCCTGGTCTGCCAGGCGACTCCGGTCTATAGCTCTACGCCGTACCCGAACGTGGAGGGATACCGAGGACGGATAGGGCTGTCACCACCTACCGTCTACCTCAAACAATCCGTGGGGCACGAGGCATCCAATGTATTCTACCAATCCAAGCACCATGCTTGCATTGCTAAAACATTACTCTAAATCCCCGGCGATGATATGGATCTAGAGCATAATCATAAGGACCATTGGACTCATGCTTGGATATGCAAATGCATGTAAACCTAAGTATAAACATGGCACGGTATACTATGTTCTAGGACACGTGACAGTACGGCAATTATGTCCATACTGCCAGCCCTCTAGGCGATACCCACATAACAGGCATATGAATATCACACTAGCACTATATAAGAAGATTATGATTACTCTATCACATAAGCAAGCCAAGGGTCCACAACCAAACAAGGAACGCTTAACCAAGGCAAGACTATATGGAAAGAATAATATTATTAAATAGAATAAAGTCGCAAAAAGAGAAAATGATACAAGAGCCATACCAGAATCTCCAAGACAACTTGGGAACTAGAGTAGCTCTACTCTAAGCCTAACTCCACTAGAGCTTGGAGACTAAACTAATGCAAGAGTGTGATCTCTCTACTTGGTGTGTGTTTGTAACCGGCCGAGCACCCCTCTATTTATAGCCCCAAATGAGAGAGGGGATTAAATAGAGCAAGTGAGAGGCGGTTGAGGAGGATTGACCGCCAAGGTTGGCCGGCCGGCCTAGGTGGCAGGCCGGCCGGCCACACATTGTGGCGGTTGGCCACCGCCTTCCGTGTGGACGCTTCAGATTGCTCCATAAAGTCGGTCCCGAGGTCGGTTTTCTCCTGGGGTCGGCAGAACTGGAGTAAGAGCCAAGTTTAGGCCCATTGTAGCCCATCTTCTAGAAAGTCTTCATTAAGTTCGAGTTGGGCTTCAATATTCTGGTTTTGTGGGCTTCTCGTGGCCCACTGGTGGAGGCCTGCAGGCTGTGGCCACTGGGTGTGGCCGGCCGGCTTGGGATGTAGGCCGGCCGGCCTGTGATTTCTCTCACAGAGGCCCATTTTCTCCAGAAATACTCCTGCACTCATAAATCATCCAAAACTCGTGGAAATTATTAGTTGAAATAAATATGCGTATAAGAAATGCTAATTCTCCTTTATGTGTAGGAATATTGGCGGTCGAAGTTGGTACTTAACGACCGTCAACAAACCCCCCAAGCTTAAACCTTTGCTCGTCCCGAGCAAAGCTAAAAACTGGGTTGTGTTGATCAGGAGTTGATACCATGTCTTACTCCGCAAAAGTACCATGTATACAACAAAATATTCTTCCTCGTATTGAATAAGCTGGCGTGACAACTTACTCTTCCCTTTAGTCCTCATGGGGCTGATTGCTTCTCCTTGCCTTGGGCAGTTGAGAGACAGAACGGTTTGTAGAGTACTATTTACTCATTCCTTGTCCAACTTTCATTCCAGAGGTTTTCAATAGATTTTGCAAATAAAAACAAAGTTCCTCAAATGATTCTCTCGAATCGCTCAATGTGTATGATTCCTTACCAAGGCATTATGTTGCCTCTTTTCCACCTACTTCTAATAGGTTTATAAATGTGGGGCTTGGTAGGTGTAAAGTGAGGCAAACTTGTATCACATATATTGCTAAATCAAAAGACCGGATCCAAGGAGAAAAGCAAGTCATACAATCTGATCAAGATGTGCATATGTGTGGAAATGTGAATGACGGAGGAAAAATGATTACTCCTTTTTGTATACCTTCTCTCTCTCTGTTTGAATTTTGAGGACATGGCTATCTCTTCTTTTTTTTCTTTTTTTTTCATCATGCTCTACTTGAATGAGCAAGATTCTTTTTTTTTCCCTTTTTTTTTCCATAGCCATTCCTCTGTTGCAATGATACTTGGAGAGAGAGAGATGTAAAACATATGGAGTATTTATTTTATGGAATGAGCGGAAATGTGATGCTAACTTCTAGCGTAGAAGTTAAGCATATGCATATGGTAGAGTGTACGTGATCTTGATCATGAAAGTATGAAAGGCATCTCACAAGGGTCACAACAATTTTGAAAAAGCTCAATGTAATAACAAGCAGCATATTATAGAGGTTTTGCATTAAAATCAACATATGGCTTTGGTAGGAATTTTCATCATTGAGGAACTTTGGGTTTTATAGTTTTGAGAAAAATTCTCTGGAATATAAGTCTCACTAGAACAAGATCATAGCAGCTCTATTGGACCATATCATATCTCACAACAACATAGACTTGGATCATGCATTTTGCTACCCACGAGTTTCAGGTTTAAGAATAAGAGTACATCCAACAAACTCAAAACTTGGGAGAGTACTAAGTTGCAAACAGGAACGAGAGAGGGATAAAACAGAGCAACTATTCATCATTTCAACATAGAGAATTAAAACATTCTTATCGCGCATAGAAAACGAAAACTACCTTTATTTATTAGTATTTTTTTATCTTTATCTTTTTTTTTGAATGCAAGAAAACAAAGGAAAGATACAAGTTACCTCAGTGGGGGAGTGATCCCTCCAAGCTTAGTTCTTGCTTGAGTGCGCCAATAATTGCTTGGTTCCTTTCTTCGTGGCTGCAACAAAGAGCAAAAACATACAAGAACAAACTCGGAATGGGTTACGTTTGTGTAATCAAAGTTAGCACGCCTGTCGGTTCATCTTGCTAGCTTGAGCATAACTTGCAGATGCAAAATAAAGAAGAGGGAAATCTTTTTGTTGAATTTGAGAGAATTTGGAGAAATGAGAGTAAAGAAGATGGGAAGGGCATTTGGGTGGTGAATGAAATGGATTTGGTATGAAAACATCACCACTCGGCCTTTTTGTAAAACTTGAAGTTCAATGGCCACATTTAGGGAGGAACAATGACAAGTGGCCTAAGAATGGCCATGTCAAATCAGGTGACCCATTGATGGGGACTCTCCCCCCAAGCTTGGCTCAAAGCCTCCATCGATTCTATGTTTTTTTTTTTGGATAGTGGAGGTTTGGTCAAAGCTCAGCTACAATTTATGCCCTAAAATTATTTTCTCCAAAAACAATTGTCTCAAATTCTTTTTTTTTAATAAGGTTGGAAAAAATCCAACATGCAAAATGATTTTGGAAAAATCAAACAAGCAAATGCATTTGAATTCGAATAAAAGGAAACCAAATATGCAATTGGAAAAATCAAATATGAGATAACTACCGGTTTTCCTGTCGGCAAGGGCATCATCGTTTTAAGTCCGATGAGCAAGACATTATGACGAGTTCGATTGCCATTGGGTCTTTCAAATTCTCGGTACAGTTTCTCGGCAAATCGAATCAATCATGCACTACCCTGTTTTCACATGAAGAGAAAACAAGCAAGTGATAGCCTGTACGGGCTGTGACCAGGTATTTGCAGATGTAACTAAGATCATTTGTAAACTCCTAAACCAATTGTCTTCCCCGGCAACGGCGCCAGAAATGCTTGTTGGTATTTCTTAACGATCACAGATAAATCCGCAAGCGCACGGAGAATACCGCTGTAGCATTTCACCTGGGAGTATTCCAAGGTATCGTAATTTATATTTTCCACAGGGAAGACTATGGTCAAGAGAGTACTATGCTCATAGTTAATATCTACATTTAAATGGATCACGGTCCATACAATGCTAAACAATAATATATGGGTAGTGTGACACACAAGAAAAGGACCGACTCTAATATACATCCGAAGCCAAGTGGAGAAGAACAAAGAAAAGAGCTAAGTTCCTATTGTACTTCATTATACAGTGGCATAGTATACATCATACACATGCATGCACACAACTAAGGTTTAGGCATATGCACTCAAGCAAATTAGGCACCGGCTTACCCCTGGTCTGCCAGGCGACTCCGGTCTATAGCTCTACGCCGTACCCGAACGTGGAGGGATACCGAGGACGGATAGGGCTGTCACCACCTATCGTCTACCTCAAACAATCCGTGGGGCACGAGGCATCCAATGTATTCTACCAATCCAAGCACCATGCTTGCATTGCTAAAACATTACTCTAAATCCCCGGCGATGATATGGATCTAGAGCATAATCATAAGGACCATTGGACTCATGCTTGGATATGCAAATGCATGTAAACCTAAGTATAAACATGGCACGGTATACTATGTTCTAGGACACGTGACAGTACGGCAGTTATGTCCATACTGCCAGCCCTCTAGGCGATACCCACATAACAGGCATATGAATATCACACTAGCCCTATATAAGAAGATTATGATTACTCTATCACATAAGCAAGCCAAGGGTCCACAACCAAACAAGGAACGCTTAACCAAAGCAAGACTATATGGAAAGAATAATATTATTAAATAGAATAAAGTCGCAAAAAGAGAAAATGATACAAGAGCCATACCAGAATCTCCAAGACAACTTGGGAACTAGAGTAGCTCTACTCTAAGCCTAACTCCACTAGAGCTTGGAGACTAAACTAATGCAAGAGTGTGATCTCTCTACTTGGTGTGTGTTGTAACCGGCCGAGCACCCCTCTATTTATAGCCCCAAATGAGAGAGGGGATTAAATAGAGCAAGTGAGAGGCGGTTGAGGAGGATTGGCCGCCAAGGTTGGCCGGCCGGCCTAGGTGGCAGGCCGGCCGGCCACACATTGTGGCGGTTGGCCACCGCCTTCCGTGTGGACGCTTCAGATTGCTCCATAAAGTCGGTCCCGAGGTCGGTTTTCTCCTGGGGTCGGCAGAACTGGAGTAAGAGCCAAGTTTAGGCCCATTGTAGCCCATCTTCTAGAAAGTCTTCATTAAGTTCGAGTTGGGCTTCAATATTCTGGTTTTGTGGGCTTCTCGTGGCCCACTGGTGGAGGCCTGCAGGCTGTGGCCACTGGGTGTGGCCAGCCGGCTTGGGATGTAGGCCGGCCGGCCTGTGATTTCTCTCACAGAGGCCCATTTTCTCCAGAAATACTCCTGCACTCATAAATCATCCAAAACTCGTGGAAATTTATTAGTTGAAATAAATATGCGTATAAGAAATGCTAATTCTCCTTTATGTGTAGGAATATTGGCGGTCGAAGTTGGTACTTAACGACCGTCAACATGCATGAGGTACTGTAGCTACAGTGTTTTACTGTAGATACAGTGCCCGAATCCGTGAGAAGCTACGATTTCGCAGATTATGGATCCTCACCCAAAATAGATTCTGCTACAGTGTTTTTGCTGTACCTACAGCGTCAGAAGCAGAATCCATAATCCAGTCCAGAAGCTGTACCAAACAGGCCCTTAATAAGGTTTGTTTTTTTTCCTTATTTCATGGTTTCTAAAAATAATTGAATACTATAAGTTCGAGTCATGTCTTTTACAAATCAGATTATATTTATAAAATATGGAAAATGAAGTCGATACGGCTAGGGTATTGCGACTCGGTTGATTTGTGGAAAATTAAGATTTTTATTACGTATGTGTTGGAATAGGTTTTTTTATTTCTTATTTTGCTACATTACTAACACATTGTAGGAATTTGTATTACTTTATATAGTTTTTTACACTTAAGTTTAAGGGCCTCATCTAAGATTTTGCACAGGACCTCGAAATTTTCCGGCCCTGCCGAGTCGCAGCACATTCGATGGCGACGATGCCCCCGGTCGTGTTCTCTCCCGCCGTGCCAGCGAGCCGTCGAGCAAGAACGAACGTTCGCCGATGCCAGACAGACTCCCCGTGTGGAACCTTCCGAGAGAGTTCCACGCGATGCCGTGACGCGCAAAAGAAACGGCGCGGTGGCCCACCTGTCAGAATCCGCCCCATCAGGAAGCAACCGTTGGGAGCGCGTATAAAAATGGGTGGGATTTTGGTCCGCCGGCATCAGCAATTCTCCCTCTGCCTCCTCCCCTGCGCAGCTTCCACATCGGCGACTCAAGGCGGCGGCGACCTGCACGCGCGCATCGGCGACCGCTGCGGCGCCGGCGGCGTCCCGCGCTTTCCCGATCCGGTGAGTTCTGCTCCGCCGCCGACGCAAGCCACGCCTGCTCGCCCTTTTTCCTCCCAGCTATTCCATTTTTTTTTTCATTTTCCTAGATTTTTCAAAACAAGGTGGTGTTCTAGATAGGCGCGCAGCCTTAGATCGCGTGCCGCGGTAGTGCAGGCTCCAGATCGGGTGCCTGGAGCCGGGTCTAGGCGCTCCAGGGGGTTAAATTTTGGTGGAGTTTATGGCTTGGTGGTTCTGGGCTGTGCTAGGGTTTCGTCGCGGTCCAGATCTGTCGCGCTTCTGGAATCCTCCGGGGCTTTCGGTGCGGAATTTTCGGCGGCATCATGTTGTCCGCGTCACTGGTTCTAGGAATCGGGAATTGGGTGCTTCGGAGTTGTGGATATGCTTATGCTCCGTTGCTTTTCTGCGGTAGATGTATTCTTGTCAAAGTTCAGACTACTACGAGCATGCTGCTTGAAAGCTGCATTTTCGTTTGGATACAAGTTCACCAACCTTTCTTTTTTGTTCTCGCAGGTGAATTGTGGTCTCAGCTGTAGAAAAAAGGAAGGATCGTTCTGGGAACTTGGGACTTCAGGACGACAAGGTAAGAAAGTGTAATTCATTTTGTCAGTGGTAACTGCAACTGTGCATAGCTATTCCTAGTTCGTAGTCCATGCTTGTGCTGTGTAGTTTGTTCTAACTTCTGTTATAATTTAGTTTCAAGGTTGCACACCATTATATGAAACTAATCAAAATCTTGTTAAAACCATTGCCATGTGAAAAACTTATTTTACTGATCCAAGTGCAGCCACCTTCCTACTGAAGCTTTCTCACATCAGTGGATATTGGAGATATTGTGTGTTGTTATCAGAGTTGTGAACAGTATCTTTTGTGAAATAGTTTATAAGCCTTGAGTGATGACGATAATGTTTATGGACTTTTAGGTGCTTTCCATTCGAAATTGATTTGAAAATTAAACTGAACTACATAAATCTATTATGATTGTTTTTAGTTGTACCTAAAGCGGAGTAGAGTCCCAACTTACCCTTCTTTTCTTGTTTTGAGGAACTAGATTCAGCATCCTGTATGTAAATTTGTTGCTGCTGCCTTTTGAGATTCCAAAGCTTCTGTTCCATTCCTGATTATAATTCCAGATGTTCAAAAACCTAACAGTGATTTTGTCTCTTCTATGAGATGCACTTCCTTGCATCATTTCATGGCCCTACAGGTTTAGAGATTTCTGAATTTTTGGGATGGATGCCAAGAAGTTCCTGCAGTTGGTTGAAGAGAAGAAAAAGAGAATCCTCGAGAAGAAGGAAGCTCCGCTGAAATGGCAGCAGAAACTGGAAGCAGCCGCCAAGGCGAAGGCTGATGCAGAAGCAAAGGAGAAAAAGCTCAAGTCAAGAAAGCATAAGAGGAGAGATTCATCTTCCGATTCTGATAGTGATTCCGACAGTGGTGTTGAACGGAAACACAGGAAGAGGAAGGACCGCAGAAGGCACAAGAAGCATAGTCACTCTGACTCTGATGATGCCAGGAGGCACAAGCGTAGGTCTAAAAGGCGAAGCTCAAGCGACGAGAGTGACAGTGATGACTATGATAGTGGGTCTGAAGAAGATCGTCGAAGGAAGAAACACTCCCACAGGCGAAGGCATCATCGCCATTCATCAATGTCAGACTCTGAAGACTATAGCAGTGATGACGAAGAGCGGCGATCAACCAAGAAGGACCATTCTAGCCGCAGACGCCGTCATCGATCATCATCTGATGATGACTCTGAGGGCAAGGCCAGGTCCAGGCACAGGAAGCGTTTCAGATCAAGTGATGAGGATCCAGCATCGGATTCCAGCAACCATAAGCGTCACAGGAGCCGATCCTTAGAGGAGTCATCTGGTGACCGTTCTGCTGATGAATCAGCGAAAACAAGAAATGGCAGGTCTCACAGGAATGGACATAGTCACCATCACCACCGTCACCATCACCATCACCATCATGGTGGACGGAATAACTCTGCAGAACCTAACGACAAGAGGCACGTTCTGAATAGCGACCAGAAAGCCCTTGAAGGTGACAAGGACTGAAAGATAAAAGACCCTCTGTGAGAACCACCTGAAACAAAGAGGCAAGCCATGCAGGAAGAATTGAATTTTCTTTCGTTTAACTTTGTGGATTCTAAACTTGCTGTACTGATTTCATGATTAAACATTAGAAGATGTTTTCATCATTTGACTTTGTGAGCCCTGCCTCTTTGTTGATTATGTTATATTAGAAGTTGATCGTGAATTAGCATTGCAATAGTTTTTAAGCGGAATTGCCTCTGCCTGAGGAACAAAAATCTGAAGGTTTCCTTCTTAACTCTAACATCTGCCAACATGTTTTCTTTCCATCTTGTCTCAAAATTTTTTACGCCATTTAATGAATCAACGATATTTCTTTAGGAACTGTGGGTTTTGTAAAAAAAAAATTTTCTTTAGGAACTGTGGGTTTTGTAAAAAAAAAATTTCGCCGTTGACCAGACTAACGATGTTGCTTTATGAACTGTGGTTTTTATGGTTTGCGTCGACAATCTGATAGATGCGGTCTTCTGGGTGCAAGTATAATGCGCTTCCGGGTCCATCAGTACGCTAGAGAAGGAAGGAAAATGAGGCTGCCAATTGCAGTATTCATGCTCATCATTCCACTCAATAAACTAACATTTTCAATAGCACTCAGATCAGATACGCAAAAAATTTCACAAAATTTCATCAGCGCTTAGACATGCGCAGTTTTACAGGTCTGAGGTATACTAACTAATGATTCTACAACCTCATCCCTTTTATTTCTCTGACGAGTACATCAGCATCTTCAGGGAGGCATCGCCTCCGGTACTATGATATAACATCTTAACCAGGGCCTTCCCCGTGTGTATTGAGATTGATACATCATACAATCAAAACTGCAATATAGGATACAGAGGCATGAAGGGAAAATAAAAGCAGCCCTTATTTGTCAGGTCGTGTGTATCTCTGTTGCGATCTTTAGTCGCACGGCTATAGAGATGAAAGAATAGCTGCCATACTGTACGGTTTGAAATGGTACAGCATCTATAATTGTGTCCTAATGGATGTCAGAAATTAGTTAAGATTTTGTCTTTTGACAAACCGTCAGCAACAAGAACTCTAGTAATTTCCTGCAACATAAAAACATATAGAAGATCAGTATGGAAGTACAGAAGGCCCCGATATTTATAAGGATGGATACTATTGCAAACAGATCGAGAGAATAGAGTTGTGCAAATTATCACCCCTGAGCAACAGCCTTCGTTAATTAGGAACAAATGGAACCTCAATTTTACTAGGTATGCCTCAATATAAAATATATCCACAACACAGATGGAATCATTTGTGAATGACAATGGTATGCTGATGTGCAAATGTTTATCAAAATATGATGTAGCCATGTGATGACCAAACATAACGGGATGAAGTCAAGGCATTAAAACCAATTTGTTATGTTTACAATAAGCAGCTTGACTATTTATAGAATCAAAAAGTGAGCAACGCTAGCAATAAGGCCATACCTCAGTCATCTGTTTATGTCCACACAAAATTACTCCCATGGATGAAGTATCTATAACCTTCCTCATCCTTGAGAAAACATTCTGTTAAACAGAACCAAACACTATAAGCACAAGGAACACAAAAGGCAAGAAATACCAAAGAGTAAAACAAATAAACGAAAACATTACCTGGACATACCCTCGCTCGCCAGTCCATTTGACCATCAGGTCTTGAGAGGACAGGTATGATCTTGACTCCTCTGGATTCCCAATCACTAAACCTCTCCTGTCAGAGTTACAGAGTCACTAGCTATTGAAAACAGAATACAATAATGTAAAGCTAAAACGAATTAAGTCTACCTGATACGCCATTCTTTGAAGGTTTCTAACCCCATAAAGAGGTTCACACAATTTTACCGTTTTCCCCAAACCTGACTCAATAAGCGACCGAATCGGACTGCAGGAAACACATATGAAGGATAATTATGACCACCACTTAACATGCCAATTTTACCAACATCTGAGATGTCTTGTACAAATGTACATTCCATGAACTGATAAAACAAAACATAGTGTTCTCAGGATTTCATATATCCATAGATACATCTATAAGAGAGCAGGACACCGTACCAACTGAACCAAACAGAAAAAGTTGTTCACGGGAAGGATCAACATACATTCTGCAACTTTTAATAAACTTTACATATCGTTAAAATTATGTTTGTCATGCATATGTTTCGTTTGACATGTGTGAATTATCATTAAATAGTCGTGCAGATAAAATGACCAACAGAATGAAACTTTCTTTTATTGGAAGCACTAATGCAATAAGCTTCTGGCACAGGAATGAAATCCAAAGAAGATACATCACAATGCTCATGGAACTCCCCACGATAACATGTTAATCCTTTTCGCGGTTGACTTTCCCATTTGGGCCAGGCTAATGGAATTCAGACGTATTCTTGGGCATTATGCTAAATCGATGTGAATTTGACTCTTTGAAGAGTACTAGAAGCTAATGGAGAATAGCAGAGACGAGCAGGTTTTGGTAAGGTACCTGATCCCGGATCCGGTGGCGAAGACGAGCACGTTCACGGGCGTCTGCTATCTTGGCAACCTCGAACCCGCGGCCGACGACGCTGGCGCCGACATGGACGAGGTCCTCCAGGCCGGAGATCACAGAGGCGGAGGAAGGGGTGCCGGGGAGGCGCTTGACGAGGAAGTCGAAGGAGACTCGCTCAAGAGAACGAGGGAGGGGGGAGGGATGGCGAGGAGTATGGGGTGGAGGGCGCGGCGGGGAGCCGGAAAGGGAGGAATTGGCCGGCGACAGCGTGCGAAGCTAGCAGGCCCCGTTGCGCGGAGAGGTCGAGGGAGACGTGGTAGAGCGAGCCGTCGGCGGTGGCCGGGCGCACGGAGGCGATGGGCGCCTCGGCCCAATCGGTGGGATCTGGGCAGGCGCCGGGCGGCGGAGGCGAGCGCGGCGGCAGAGAGGAGGCGGAGGTGGTGCGGTCGGAGGAGGTGGGGCGCCGCGCGGGGAGCAGCGCAGCAGCATCGAGGCCGCGCGTGGCCGGGGCGGCGCGAGGAAGGAGGGAGGGATGGACCTGCCGGATCTCGCCGGCCTCCCACGAGGTTGGAAAGTTGTAGCGATGTCTAGCGTGCATGTTTGATTTCTCCTCTTCTT